>DWMZ01005974.1:0-10600 GCA_018249855.1 Eueides tales michaeli | reverse complement strand
TCCGGTCGAGTCTGCCCATGCGTGTTGTCATTGCTGACAACGTGACTCTTCCACTCGTACTTTAGTCGCCTCTTACGACACCATCAGTACCAGGGTGATCCTATTCTAAGCCGGGATCACACGGCGGCTGTTTGCAGTGGAACTAAATAATGGAAGGAAGATTAACACTATGCGTTCTTCTCAGGTCCACAGCAGTAATTTTTAGTGAAAGGATGGGTTACTGTTTGACGTTCGAAAGCTGAAAGGTGTAACTTCTTTTTATAATATAAATAAAATAATTATACTAAATTTTTCTAAGTGTGGAATAACACTTTCAAAATAGCAAAAAGGAAATAATTATATTTTAAGATTGATATTTGGTTTCCGATCCAATTGTACCGTAGCTTAGTATGTTTAGTATTGGTCGTAAGCTCTTTGTGTAGTCTGTACAGTACTTTAAAAATATTTTATTCATTTATTTATTTACAAATTATTTTGCGATGATAACTGCGTATTACTCTTTGTATAGTAGCCTATAGTTAGGTATTCAGTTTTATTAATTGTTACGTCGACAGTAACAACTACTTTTAAATAAATAGGATTTTGTTAAATTTATTAACGTGGTTTTAACATCATAAACTATAGATCAACTCTCAATAGTATGATAAAGTTCGCTTTAACTATACAAGTTATCTATCGAATACTCCAATCTCAATATTCTCTCTTTGTCCTCAAATTCTTGCACTTACAAAACAACTTGAACGTATGAGATATTGGCTTATTTTGATATAATACTGGCACGGCACTGTGTGACTTTATAAGGACTTAGTAAATAGGTATTCTAGTCCTATTTCTTATGACATGATGATGATGATGATTACGGACTTTTTAGCCTCATACCGTTATCAACATTTTTATACTTATCTACGATATTTCCTTCTGATTTTTGTCTGATCTTCTCCAGAAGATATAAGGAAAAAAACTGAAGTATGAACAATATTTCAGCATTTTTCCTAATATTTTTTATAATTAATATTCTCTCTCTTGCAACTCAAAATGAATTTAGTGTTCAGACACTCTGCGGCACGGCTGCTTTTATGGTATCTTGTATTTAATGATTCATTTCAATTCAAGTCCACAACCGTAGCATTTACAGTCGATCAGCTGTGCCACTGCGCCACGAGGATTTGGAGGTGTGTTACTTCGTTGGTTTAAATTGAAATTTTATATTTGTAATTTATATAGGTACAAAAATTTACACAGAATTATTTTTATTCATATATTTAGTTTTTGAACAGCGCGTCTTACTTATAACTCTACACTGTATGTATTGTTAGTCAACTACATTTTCACTTTCGAGTCTAACTCTAGGGTATTGTAGTGAAAATCTTTCATTGTTGAACTTTCTACAAATACTTCTGTTGTATACCATTATGTTACGGAGTACTAGAGAAATTTGAATTTGTAGTAAATTTATATTTTTCACGACTGACAAGAAAAGGTTATGTTTTTCGCGCATATGTTGTTTGTATGTATTATTTATTATCTGAATAATTGATATATCATTAGATTTCCATTAGCAGTTCAGGCATTCTTAGATTGGTAACGTGAGTAAGTGGGTAAGTAATTTTAAAATATGTGTCGGTAGTTCGATCATGGCGTGTCATAATTTATTAAAGACACTCTTTTTCTCATGGACTACTTAATTTTCGAGACATTGCGTTGTGGCTTGTGGAACTCAACGCCATTTCTATAATAATCAGGATCATTCATATTATATATCTGCTATTTAGAAATTGTTTTAAATTGCCCTGTAGGCACATATTAAGATATTTTAAAATTTTAAAAATTAAAATTAAATTATATGAGCAATTTGCTATAATAAAAAATGTATATGTTTAAATATATTTAATGGTAAACATTTTTATTATATATCTTAAAAAATCAACATTTTTACAGATTTTACTGTAGATACGAAGAAAAAAATAGTCATGAAAGTATAAATTAGAGCTTTAAATGAGTTTGTGAGTTTACCAGAAAGATACAAGCTGTAAGACACAGAAGACTCCTCCTCGTTTTACTACAGGGAATTAATATAAGAAGTTACATGGTTAATTTACTAAAGTCCTGACATTATATTTGAAAATATGGAAAATGCTTGCATGTTTTGTGACAAAATATAAAAATAAATTGCTTAAGGAGTGCGCCCCTTAAATGTAATATAGACTTTAAATTTAATTCAGTTAACTCTAGAGAAATTGTCAAAACATTTAAAACCATAGATATCAAAAACATCAGATCCATGGGGTATTTCTGTCAAGTTGATTAGTTCCTGACCTAATGAAATTTAGAAAAATCATACTTATATTTAAATCGCATAGTACATCAGATCCTAACAATTTTAAAACTGTATCAGTTCTATCTTCATTTAGTAAAATTTTTGAAAAAATATTTTAAATTACATACTTATTATTACATTTTAATTGTCATAAACTCATACATTATAAACAATATGGTTTTACTAAGGGTCGCTGTATTACCGACGCCGGGATAGATCTCTTAAAGAGTACTTATAAGGTCTTGGAAGGATTGCAGGATGCTCTTGGCATGTTCTGTGACTGTCCAAGGTATTTGATTGTGTGCAGCACTCAACATTGGTCATGAAGATACACCATTACAGCATAGGAGGACGTGAACTTAATCTTCTCTCTTATTTAACTAATATGAATATGTGAATCTTAAGAAATGTCATGGATCACTAATAAGTATGGGGATCCCACATCTATTCTTGGTCCTTTTCTCTGTTTAATATGTATAAATGGCCTACCATATTTAGTTGGAAAAAACTCTGAGATAGTATTGTTTGCGGGTGACACATCGTTAATTTTTGAAATGAAAAGAAGCCAAAAAGTTTATGACGATGTAAACAATGCTTTCCTAAATATAGCACATTTCTTTAGTCCTAATAACTTACTTTTGAATAGCAAAATAACTAAATGTATGATATTCCGACACCCAACACCAAAATTCTCAAATCCGATGTACTCTTGTATGGTGTAGCCGTGAATCCTGTTGATTCTATAGTATTTCTCGATACCACCATTGATGACAAATTACAATGGGGAATTGATGGATTGGCAAACAGACTTAGCTCAGCAGCCTATGCAGTTAAAAAAACAGAACAGTAACAGAATGGGAAACGGTTCACCTCGTTTACTTTAACTATTTTCATAGTATTATGTCGTACGGCATATTACAGTAGTCAGTTTATATCGATAAATAAATTAATATGCTTATTTAAATATATTTTAAAGCGATGGATATATTTTACTCCTACTGCCTCTAATGGTCTTAGGGAGTTTCGGAAAGTCTTAGGGAATGTGAAGGGGATTGAAGGGTAAAACCCCCTGATCATCTGCTAATTATTAAGATTAATTTAAATAAATGCCTGATTTGAAATATTTTCAGGTCAGATTTCTGTCATAAATTGGCAGGTTTTGTGATGAATGTACGAAGCTACATTTAATTTCTAATTACAAATTATTTCTGAGAATATATTTTATAAATAAAGTATGGAAAAATAATTTATTGGTTATAGACTATACAAAATCATATACAACACTGTCTATGGCAAGCAAAGCGGGGACGGATAATTTTCTTAGATTTATCACTATATCCTGAAGCAGAAAAAAAATATTTTTAGCGTTACCTAATGTTTAGATGCTCCATTAACATTGAGATACGTTGGAATGCTACTTGCTGCTAAAATATTGCGGTTTCACATGTTAATGTCATTTAGCTGAGTGGGGATTTGTTGCGTCTACAGCCCAACAACACTTGTACCTCTGCGCCACGACAGGCCACTCATTATTATAGTAAGGTAATAAATAAATTCATATGCAAATTATGTGTAACAAGGTTTAATAGACATATGGTATATAAGTAGCTTCGACAGAGTTAGGCAATCTAATTTTATACAGTACACAGTGTGTCTAGTAGTATTGTATATGTCCTACTAATCGTAGTCCAGCTCAGACCAAATTTATATAATAGCGTCTATAAACGTGAACTTAATCATATAATGTGGCCTGTCGCGGTTTTAGGACGCCACTGTGAAAGTGATAATTTGTAGGTTCGATCCCAACGGAGAATGAAATATTTATTATTTTCACTTGCTTTGGTAATAAGGCGAAGCACGGCGTTGAATTCTGCCAAACACAATACCGCAAATTCGGCAGAAAGTGAGGAACGAACGAATGTATTTAATTCTAGAATTTTTGAATATTTTAAAATTTACTCTATAGTTATATATTTTAGTCATTATTGTGTCTTTAAGTAAAGTATGAGTGATGTGTTTTAATAGACTCTTTGACAAACAAACATTTTATTTATATATTTGAATCCCTCGTGACGCAATGCAGCGGCACAATCTTGTTACTGTAACCGTAACGACGGTTGAAGATTCAATTCCCATTTGACAAAATTTGTTTTTTTCATACACTTACTGTGGTAACAAAATAAAAAAATGATAAAAAAAACCTACCAATTGATTGTCTTATAATCACCAGTAAATTCCAGGCTATAAAATTATGCATTTGCCTTTCAAATTTAAATATTTTTATTCAAAATAAGAAATTACAAGCTTTTTTTGAACATCAAACAATTTACCACCGGTTTACTAAAGTTACTGCCTCAGGCGTCAGAAGAACCGTCCAATATAAAACTCAGCGGAACACATCTTTTTATTTATCAAAACTCATTATATTATTATAAGTGACAGTGATACATTTGAAATAGTCTGGACGGAGCATTTCATTCCCAAGGCGTGCTATAATTTATAAAATCATTAATTTGGCCAAAACACACAAATGTATTTGCACAACTTTTTAAAATTGTGAAATAGAAAATTATCGGTCGTTTTCTGGGATCCTATATAAAAGACTACATATTGTCCCATAGAAAAATTACGCACTCGGTTCAATCGTATCGTACGATTATATATAATGATCGTTATAGGTGCACTAAGTTGAAGCTTGTGGAACAGCTCCCTTCAGTAAGACAAAAACTGATATGTTCAGAATCTCTTTACAGATTTACATAATTGAGAAAATCATTAGATTTGTCTCAGCAATCTCAGCAAGTGTTCTTAGATAGGTGACATTAAATATATACAAAGCATGTCGAATGTGCAACGCCATTGCTGTTAGTGAAAAAATATTTTTTTTTTCAAATTTTTTAATATAGGTATCAAATTTAGGGGACAATTTAGGGGGATAAAAAGTATAATATTAACAAAAATAATACAATGTGAACGTATAAAAATATGAACTTTGCTTTTTCACTTTTTGAATTCGGTGAGTTTCGAATGAGATACGACTGAGTAAAGTGAAAAAGGGACTGAATATTTATATGGCCATTAGTCTGACTAAAAACAACGACGCAAATATACGTAGATACATGTTGTTGGCGTTGTTTCATTAACAGTCGGAACCGATTTAAATCTTACAAGGCTCCTTGTGAGGATTAATTAGTTAAAAATAAGTTCCCTCTGTTAACCCTCAAGAAGTATTTGCATTGTTTTTTTTCTGTTTAATTTTATGCTGTCAGTTTTCGTTTTTATGTAATTGCTTCTTATTGAACTAAAATTTCTACGTTTTAAGAGACACTCCGTTCCTCAAACACTGCCCAATTTTAAAGACATTGCGTCGTGGCTGGCGGAACTCAACGTTTCTATAATAATCAGGATCACTCAAATTTTTTAAATGCTTTATAGGCCATATTAAAATATTTTAATATACGCTCTCCGCTTTTCATAAAGAGTAAGGTATACATTAATCGTAACAATGATTAGCTTCAAGCTGTATAGTAGGTTCCTGGGTTCCCTCTGCCTACCCTGCCTCGTGCGTTAGGCAGAGTAGGCAGAGGGAACCCGGGAACCTAGTGCTAAGACACTCCGTTCCACTTTCGTTTTCCACTTTCCGCCGAATTTGAGGCATTACGTGTTGAGTGGCGGAACTCAACGCCACGCTTTGCCTTATTACCAGAGAGAAGAAATGAAACATTAAATATTTAAATTGAAAATATTAAATATTTAATTTCCTCGACTGAAGATCGAACCCAGAACCTGTCGGTTACAGTCACACGCTTACTACGGTATTACAGACGGACGGGCAGACTTAGGCAGGTTAAACTAATAGCACCCCTCGTTTTGCATCAGGGCTTAAATATAAGAAGTTACATGCTTAATTTTCTTAACGTCAAATAATTTACCACCGGTTTACTAAAGTTATTGCGTTAGACCTGATGACCTGGTTGTTTGATAATATCAAAATAGAGAATGTAAAAAAATAGTGCTTTTTTTGTTATATTTTTCACAAAACTTCTTGAAAAGAAAAACATAAAGCCTTACAATTCGTTAATTCTAGCAATTTGCTAAGCATTGTCTATTTAATAGCGGGTAGAGGCATACGAATGGCCGGTGAGACCATCGCTCGTGCCACTAAGATAAGCTAACTCAATAAATGTACTACCGTTAAATTGTTTTATACGTTTATACGTAAACTGTAGTAGCGTGTTATTCTGTTACTTTAAACTTTACAATTACTTTTATCACGGAAGCCACATTGTATTTCAAGTCGTTTATAGAATGAGACTTTGTAGTTTATTACTTAGTCAACTGAGTTTTAAAAGGACGTATAATTAATAATTATAAACAGACACTCTGTTCGTTATAATTTCACACTTTCCGAGAGAGTTGAACTTTTTGAGAATTGAACTTTTATTAAAACTACAAACATCGTACTAAAGCGCAAACCTTGTTCTGGATTAACACAAAGTAGGGGAAAAATATTATAATACGATTGAAAATTAAAAAATATATAATTATCAACCATATTATCAAAAAATAATAATAATTTTCAAAAAATATATTGTTATAATATTTTTCCCCTACTATGTGTAAATTCTCTTATAAATAAATGTAGGGAAAGCGCGAGTCAAGCCAGACAAATCGCTGGCCACCATCGTCCGCTCTTGATAACGTTATGTGGAATAAACTGGACATTTTTTTTGCTTTTATCTACAAAGACGTGTGGCAACATTTGCATAGGTTCCACAATTATACCAGTACATATTGCTTTCCTTATTAACATACGATGTATTTGCATAACGGTTTTAAATTTTACTTTTTTACTTTGTTTTTTAATGGTAGGTTAGTTTTAACTGCAAACTTTATAGGAGAATGAATACTATGAATGGTATAATATTATAATATATAAATCTTTAGTATTATATAGAAAGGATTTTCTTATATTTTCTTTCTTTACAAATAAACACCAGTTCTGATATTTAAAAGGTGTACAGTTTTTTTGATTTCATGACTACATATTGTAGTTTATATGATGATGAAGGCTTCATTGGCCTAATTATTTAATATAAATCACAATACATGTAGCTAGATATATTTAAAGTATTTAGAATTCGTTGTCCTATAAAATTGTGGAGTAATACGCGTAAAACAGGATCCATAATGTTTATACATAAATAATTCCAAAACAACTAAGTTCCTGCTTCACGCTGTATCCTACACATGGCAGGGTAAGTAGAGGGAGCCTAGTGTTAAGATACTCCGTTTTCATTTTATATTCGTTTTCTCCATCTTCCGCCAAATTTGTAGCATTGCACGTTGAGTGGCGGAATTCATCATTGTGACGGAAAGCGGGGAACAGCTGTGTGCATGGTACATCGTGAAGCTCTAAAAATAAGCTACCAAGAAAACTTCTTTTCTTTTTAAAATTTGTAACTTCATACAACTGAGCAGACCTGATTTGTTAACATTTTTATTACGGATTATTTAATTCGGAGGAGACACTCTTGTCATGCAATGGGACTCGACATCTATAGATGATATCGATGAATAAATTAATTAGTTTCTTCAAGTATAACATACAGCTTTGTTATAGGATGTCAAACGTGTGATTGTAAACGTGTGATTGTAAATTTGAAACATAACTTGAATATATATCTTGTATTCAATTGGCCATTTAGCAAGGAAGGATGTAGGTGTTATATGACGATAAGACCTAAAGGAGTGGAAAAATACATACCCGGCGAACTCGAAAACTTCCGTGCGTGCGCTACGTAAACAAAATAGTTTACCATTAAAAATTCTGAAAAAAAGTTGGAGACAGCATATGTCTATACCCAAAGACGTTCAAGAAATGAAGTTTGCAACTTATTGTAATGAATTTAAACATTTGATTTTTTAAAATTATTTAGGATAGGATATGGTATCGAGGCGTGTAGTAGTATTATCGGAGTTTTCATTTCTTCGCTCTAGTGACTAGACGGCATTGGGCTCTGCCACTCCACATGTAATGCTTTAATGCGTGTGTTTCTTCTGAATATCCTGCCATGTGCCCCTTCCTGCTTTCTGGTGCGCCAACCATAAAAGCTACCTGATTGCCTTTTAATGCAGTCGTGTCATTGCCTTTTTTGCTTGGTCTAAGTCACACAAATAACATCTAGATCTCTGTCATTCATTACATCTGATGCTTCTAGCATCTATAGTACCATCTCTCCTCTTACATTCCACATAGCTATTTGTAGCTTTGTCCTCCACTTCATATCGTTCTGGACATGGTGTGTTGTGTGGCGATCCCAAATACCACTTTAAGCACAAGCGAGGACACACTGGTGAGCATCGCCTTGTGGGGTGCACCATACATGGTGGGGGATGGAAATTTGCACTCCTTTAGAGGACGCTGCAGGTAAATCTTCCATCATAATCTTCCATCATGGATACAAAAATGTTGAAGTTAAAGACACAAATGTTGAAAAAAAAATGCTAAACTTGCTTTTATATATAATATATTATACAAGTAAGAGCAAGTATATCAACGAGTGTCTTTTGATGAAAGTCACGTTTTTAGCGCCTTTGTTGCCTTTGAGACATTAAAATTAAATACAAATAGAACTATACTACTATTATACTACTATTTTCTATTTAGTATTGGTGGATTTAGTCGTTTATATAATATTTTATGTAAATATATTAAACGTAAGAAAATTAAAATATAAAGTAGCACCCGTATAAAACATTATTTGTTATCAACCTAATGTGGTGCGTAAACATTTTTTTTCAGCTTCACGTATCTCACAAAGTGGTGGTAGGGTAAGGAATTTGTTGTAAGGAAATATTGAGACAGAACTCACTGCGCCTTGCTTTGTGACCAGACCGAAGAAATGAAAATACTAAATATTTCGTTTTGTCGAGTAGAGATCGTCTAATCTCGTTAAGAATCACACGCTTGTGCCCATGCGAAAAGATCTTGAGGGTACATATTGTAAATATTTATTTGATATATTACAGTTGCAGGCTGTATTTATAGTTGATCTCTTTTATACATTTATTCTTTAATTATGTACATTTATCTTTTTTTACCGATCAATTTTCGCTCATTTCCTTTCTATAGAACATGAACTTTGGCGGAGCGAACTATACTAACTACTATTGATGTCATACCAACGGTAGAGATAGGTAGGTCGCAACAGAATCACAATATCTTATTGACAGTATTAAATCTTTCACTATTCATATATTAGATATTTAACTGTGCATCGAATCTGCACTACAGTTTCATAGAAATTAGCTTAAATTTCATTTTGAATTTGTTACACTAAGGTTCAGATAATTAGGTCGCGCCAGCCGTAAAATCAACAGAAGGCCAATCAAGGCTGTTCATTATCGTACGAACTTAAATTTTACTAAAACTGTCTCTGACTGCGTTTAAATTATTAAAAAAACCTTTGTATTTTCTTGTATACTTTGTTGTATGTGGCTTTTTTTCTCTGATTAGGGGAGACCGAGGGTATTTGAAACAGAGGTGATTTGAAACAGTACCGATTTCGCGGAAGTTAAAGCCGTTAGCGAGTTGGCAACATCGCGTTTTAACTGTTTTCCCCCGCCCGCGGACATGTTAGTTGGCGTCGATGGCGTGCATCGAGCGGTTGTGCATTTCTGTGTGCCGTACCTAAAAAATCGTAAAATGTAAGTATTTCATGTTTTTTTATGGTGCTTATATTCTTATAAAGGTTTTGCATTTTTATTTGAGTTACATGTGTTTCGAAAGCTTATTAACTGAACATTCATTGTATATATTTAGTACAATTGATTTCTATATATTTGCTTCTTTATCATGAATTGAATAAAAATGGAAGGTATTATTTTTACTGAGGAGATTTGAAACAAGCTGTTTCAACTCTCCTCGTTTTTCATTTTAACGTGACGAGTGGTGCCCAATTAATATCTATGCTAAGCTCATTTATTTATTTTGTTCCAGAATGCCTACTGATTATAAAAGGAAGACTGGCAGAGGTATGGTGAGTCGTGAAATATATGATCTTGCAGCAGAAGAAGTAACTTTGCGGAAGAAAAGTCTTCGTGACGCCGCTTCGAGCTATAATCTGAACCATACTTCTCTCTACAGGTATATTAAAAAAAAAAGTGCTTATGAAGCTAACGAAACGGAGACTGCTCCTACAGTTGGATATCCCGAAAAGACTATTTTTACAGCGTCAGAGGAGAAAATACTGTGTGAGTACCTCTTAAACTGCGCTGCTG
>DWMZ01005973.1:0-10600 GCA_018249855.1 Eueides tales michaeli | reverse complement strand
CTAGTATGATTTAAACTCTGCACCATCAAATTACCAACTGAGCCACGATAGCGTCAACATAGGAAATATAATAATACAATCAATAACGTATGAGCAAGCCTCTGTTATCTTACTCGTACTTGTATCATTATCTATTATAAATAATGCCCTTGCATATTTCATTATAATAATATTATATATAAATATTAAGATACCAATAATATAAGCCAGAGTTTATTTGGTTTATTTTGCTTTAAGCTGTATCTCATACATAGTAGGGTAAGTAAAGGGAACTTGGGAACCTAATGTTAAGACACACCATTCCTATTACAACACTCCCGTTGTCTATTTTCTGTCAAATTCTGAAAGCATTGCGTTGTGCGTAGTAGAAGTCAAAGCCACGGTTTACTTATTTACTAGAACAAGGTAATGAAAAATTTAATAATTTCATTTTCTGGGAATTGAACTCACAATCTGCCGCGTTTACAGTCACACGCCTGTGCCGTTGCGCCACGACAGGTCCCTTAAAAAATCTTTATATATTGAATAGAGGCTTTCGATCCCCACTCGAGGTTGTGGCTTCGATCCCTACTCAACACGCAATGCCTCAAATTCAGCAGAAAGTGGGAACAGAAGTGGAACGGAGTGTCTTAACACTAGGTGAAGCTGATAACAAAACGATAAAATGATAAGAATAGTTCTTTATTGAGACAAGCTATAAACCATATTAAGCGGCGTTATTCATTTCGATGTTCAAATGACGCAGTTATTATGTATATAATCTTATAACTTCTATTGCAGGAATAATGGATCACGAAAAAGTGCTAAAAGACATCCTACAAAAAGTCGCAAACGAACAAAAATATGAAAATTGCGAAATAAATTTCAATAAAACATCTAGTGGTGGTGCTAATTATACTAGCCATCTTTATTTAGCTACTATTTCATTACCAAACAAGGATGATCTTAAACTTTTTGTGAAGGTAGCAGCTATCGGTGATAAGATGAGATCTGCGTCCCCAATCAGAATATTCCAAATTGAGACATTCTTTTACAAAAAACTGAGGAAAATCTACCAAGATCTGGAAGAAAAGCACATGGTGCCACCTGAACATAGGATACTGACAGCCAAATTCTATGCAGCAGACGATGAAAGCTACAAGGAAGCTCTAGTCTTGGAGGATCTGACGGTAGCTGGATATCAATCTTATGACAGATTTAAATCAATTACTTGGGAATATGCTAAGAAAAGTGTGATAAATTTGGTCAAACTACACGCCCTGTCGATCGCTTGGTCAATTTACGATCCTACTGCCTTCGAGGAATCGGCTGATATATTAAAAACTGAACATAACGAGGCAACTTTGATGGAATATTTTCAAAATGTGGTTAAAAGAGCTTTGGAAGCAACAAGAGAGGAGAATAAGGGAAGGTTGACAAAGTTCATTGAAGGTTTTTTGGAAGATAAGGATTTTCGGAAATTTCAAAGGCCGCTGAGACGTCCGGTTGTGGCGTATGGAGATTACAGACCGAGTAACTTGATGCATAAAGAACATGAGGTAAAGTAATTATGATTTGTTTTTTTTTTTTAGGAAAGTAGACGGAGACCTTGTGCTTTTTTTTAGTATCATACTGTATCCCGCAAATAGCCAACTAGGCAGAAGGAAATTGGGAACCTAGTGTTAAGACACCTCGTTCCCACTAAGGCACTTCCGTTCCCAACTGTTTAGTAAATTTTCGTGGCACCTCGATACCAGAGCGAGGACAAAAAATACTTAATATTTACATATGATTGGGAATGAAACCCCCAACCTATCGTGAGGTAAGCCTCAGATTGAAGTTACTTGCTTATATATACATATACATATACATATACATATATATATATATATATATATATATATATATATATATATATATATATATATATATATATATATATATATATATATATATATATATATATATATATATATATATAAATAAATAATATTTGATAAGTATTCAGACTCGATACAATCCCATAGCTATTTTACATAACAATTAACAAACTGTATTTTTTATTCACATCAGATTTTATCAAAGACTTCGAGCTGTATTCAGAATTAATTATTTATTATATGATAGTGTTTTGTTTACATTAATTGTGACGTACTAAGATTGGTTGTACGTTCATATCTATTATATTTTTATAAATAATTGTGAGTCTCTAGCGTTAATGTTTATACAAACGGACAACCAGAGTAAAAGTTTTCTCTCTCTCAGCTTCACGCTGTATCCCGCACATAGCACGGTAGACAGAGGGAACTTGGGCACCTAGTGTTGAGACACTCCGTTCCACTTCCGTTCCCCACTTTACGCTGAATTTGTGACATTGCCATGTATATTTCAATTATTTATAAAGTAAGACAACTGATATAACATAAAACATATATTATGTATGTACATATCTATAAAAAGACGACCTCACCACTAATTTTGTTGTAAAATCATTATTTTGCATTTTCCTGTAGTAAACAAGTAATTACAGTGGTTTTGATCGTAATCTGCTAAGTGCAGTAATTTTCGGAAACTTTAATTGTAGCGTTTTATAATTCTACACAAGTATTAAGTACAAAGCTGAAGAGTTTGTTTGGTTGAACCTGCCATTCACAGGAACTGTCAATTCCACATGGAAACAGAGTTTTGAGTAGGATGAATTATCCTTTTATAATTATCATTGTTTGGCCCTATCGTGGCACAGGAGCACGGTTACGGGTTCGATCCCAATTCAAGGAAGTGCAATATTTGACATTTTCACTTTTCCGCTCTGGAAACGAGATAAACCGCGGTATTAAGTTCTACCACTCAACATTGCCTTAAATTCGGTATAAAGTGGGTTACTCGAGGTTCCTAAGTACCCACAGCCTGCCATGGCAGCATGTGCGGAAAACAGCGAAGCTTAAAAATATGAGTCGTTACATCGTTTACTACAGACTTTAATGGTCCTTGCCTTTTTTGTCCGTGTATTTTTCTTAATTAAGTGTGGTTGTTGTGAAGTGAAAATGAGAAAGTCTATCAGATATTATTAACATATCTAAAGTCATATTCCACTTCCATAGGAAAGAAAAATATTTTTAAAGGAAACGTTTCAATTTTTTTTTCGTTTTCTTTAATAAAAGTTTGTCCGATGTTACGATATCTAAAGACTTAGAATAGGATCACCCTGGTACTAATGGTGTCGTAAGAGGCGACTAAAGTACGTGTGGGAGAGTCACGTTGTCAGCAATGATAACACGCATGGGCAGACTCGACCGGATTGTTACCACCCCAGCATTTAAAACCGACGTTAAGCAGTGGCTTTGGCCACTGCGTTTCGCATTGGGTAATGCCGGACCCCGGTGCCCATCCATATTATAGACCGGCAACGCTCCTATAGCTTCTTTGATGTTACACGGGGCCGTGAGCGGCGGTGATCACTTACCATCAGGTGACCCTTACCCTCGTTTGCCGTTTCTTGCTTAACTTTCCGTCGCCATTTGCTCTTGCAGTTAAGCAAAGAAAAATATCTACGCTATACTATACTATACTACGTTAAAAACTATATCGTGTTTAGCCAAGGCTGTGAATCTCGATAGGTCGGTGACACTATCTATATTAAAACCTGTTTTCATAGCGTCAACGATTGGTATCCAGGGTTCATATATTGCTTCTTCTGCGTCCGTGGTGACCAAGTGGTCGAGCACCATACACCTTGCAATTGAGTGTCGTCCGTTGGTTCTCACCCCAACCTCTCTCTCGCCTGATGGTAAGCATGTTGTTGTCCGATCTTCTTATAATGCTTTGTCTTGTTAATTCAGCTCTCTGTAACGACACCGAGACCTGTAACAGTGATCTAAACACTAATTTTTAATAATGATTCTGTTAACGGCGTATCCAGATCCATTCCTGCAGGACACCTATATATGTACGCTAAGCTATACTTAGCGCATATAGGTGTATGAAGAAAAATATAATTATCCAACCCAAAAATATTTTCACATGAACTAAAGAACAAACAGAGACATCTGATTTCTAATACTTGTACTGATTTTTAAGCCTCTTACAATCAAAGATACTGGAAACTGCTGATTTTTTCTCTGTCTATCAATTTGAATCAATCTATAATAGTTTATAAAAAAAAATGGAGTCCAGTAAGTAAAAAAGTGAGGGCTTATAAGTAATTGCTTCTTCATCATTGACTTAACTATGTTATTAGCTCTAACATATACTTACGATGTATGAATTATAGGAAACAATGATTACCATATTACTCTGTATATTGTAAGAAGTAAGACAACTATGTATTATATTATATAACATTCATTTTAAAATTAAATATCTGCTTTGTACTTGGTTTTCCACTGTTCGTCCATTTTGGAAGTTCCAGGATGGATAACGGAACTAAACACCGCGGTTTGTCTAGCTCGATTAATGAGAATAAAATCGAATTACTTATAAAGTATATACGTAAGTTACTTTTTTATCTTCACGCTTTAACCTGTACATCGCAGCGTACGCAGAGGGAACCTGGCAAATTAATCTTTTCACTTTCCGGCAAATTTCGAGGCATTGCATGTTATGTGACGTAACTCTTTTCTCCGGCGATTCTTGAGGCATTTCATGTCAAGTGACGTAACTCTTTTCCGCGCTTTGCCTCGTTACCAAAAATCCAGTGATTCTCGAGGCATTGCATGTTAAGTAAAGTAACGAAAAGAAGAAAGAAGAAACGAAAATATTAAATATTACCTCCTTCCCTCAAGTGAGAATCGAGCCAACAACTGGCGCGTTCAGTCACACCATCGTACCAACGGTCCATAACGACCTCATATACCATATATGGTATAGAAATTATTTTTTTCTTATTAAGGATTAAAATCGACAAATTCTAATCCTTAATAAGAAAACGCAGCGGCACAAGCGTGTGGCTGTAACCGACAGGTCCTAGGGTCGATCCCCACTCGAGGAAAAGAAATATTTAATATTTTCAAATTAAATATTTAATGTTGCTTTTCTTCGCTCTGATAATAAGGCAAAACGCGGCGTTGAGTTCCGCCACTCAACACGCAATGCCTCAAAAATTCGGCGGAAAGTGGGGAACGAAAGTGGTACGGTGTGTGTACACTAGGTTCCCGGGTTCCCTCTGCTTACCCTGCCATGTGCACGATATAGCGTGAAGCTGAGTGAGTGAGAGTGAATTGACAAGCACCATGGTCAATTTTATATAGGTAGTAAGTAAAAAGTTCACAGATTATAAAAAAATATAGATAATATCTTATTTTATGTATTTATCAACTTGTAATAAATGTTAACGACTTTAAGTTAAGAGACCAGTCGTGGCGCAGGGTCACAGGCCACGACTGGTATTTGTAAACTCGATAAGTTGTGGCTTCGATTCCCACTCTGGTAAAGCGCAGCGTTTAGTTCCGCCATTTAACCCGCAATGTCTCCATAATTTGGCGGAAAGTGAGGAATGGAAGTATTGTTACAGGAACAGACTGTCTTATATTCTACGCTATTTCTCGGTATCACCATTGACTCCAAACTACAGTGGGGACCTCATATTGATAGATTGGCGAATAGATTGAGCTGCAGAGCATTCGCTGTAAAAAAATTAGATTATTGACTGATGAGGAAATGGCTCGCCTTGTTTTCTTTAGCTACTTCCATAGTATTATGTCTTACGGCATCTTACTTTGGGGTTATACAGCCGGTATTAAGTCAATCTTTGTCTTGCAAAAGCGAGCTATTCGCGCTATCTATAACTTAAGCCCTAAAGATTCTTTAACGTTTAAAAAGATTAACATGTTGGCCGTTGCATCTCAATACATTTTTGAAAATGTTATGTATGTCAAGAAAAATATTAATAAGTTTACTAAAATCAGTGATGTACATAATATTAATATTAGAAATAGGTTTAAACTTAGTGCGCCTGTAACTCGATTGCATCGAGTCCGTAATTGTTTATGGGACAGGGCGTGAAAATTCTCGGACGTTTTCTGGGATCCTATTGTTTTACAATAGGATCCCAGAAAACGTACGAGAATTTTCTATTTCACATTTTAAAAAAGTTGTCAAAAGACGCGACGTTTCGAACACTTTACAGTAGTCCGTGGTCACGGGTAGACCCGTGACCACGGACTACTGTAAAGTGTTCGAAACGTCGGGTTTCCAAAAATGTTTAAAAGTCAATATACGCGATTAATCCGTTTAAAAGTGTTTCATTTAAAATGTGTAACAATCGCGAAAATCAAAGATACTATTATCAAAAGACGTTTGTCTGTTAAAGGTTATTACCAAATTAACGATTTTATAAATGATAACACGCCTTGGGAATAAAATGCTCGCTCCAGGCTATTTAAAATGTATCAATGTCACATAATTATATGATGAAAAATTTTGATTAAAAAAAAAAGACATGACCCGCTGAATTTCTTTCGCTGGTTCTTCTCAGGTCTGAGGCAGTAACTTTATTGAACTGGTGGTAAATTGCTCGACGTTCGAAAAATGAAGCTTGTACTTCTTATTTTGAACTTCTTACTTCTTACTTCTTACTTCTTATTTTCAGTTTGAAAAATTATTCTTAGTTATCAGGATAAAGGAATCAGTAGAAGTAAGACGTATATATATATATATATATATATATATATATATATATATATATATATATATATATATATATATATATATATATATATATATATATATATATATATTAAATAATTAACTTATTTTTGTTTATAAAATTGAAATTTTAAGCTATCACGCTTGCCTGTGAATGATACTGGCTCAATGGTTCTGGTAACCAGACAAAGCACGACGTTATAGTCCGCTACCCGCTCAGAAATTGGACAGAGTGTGGTGGACAAAGTGTCTTAACATTAGGCTTCCTCTGACTACCCTATTAGGCTGGGTACGTCGAGAAGCTTAACAAAAAGTACACATTTTTTTAAGGACGGTACAATCGATATCATATCGCTGGATTATCAAACACTGCAAATCGGCAATCCAATAGTCGATCTGATGTACTTCATATTCAGTGGGTCAGACAAGGAATTCAGGAAGAACCATTTTAAAGAAACTGTCGAGCTTTACTATAAAGAAATGAGGGACGCGTTAGAGAGGTTAGATGTGGACCCTGACTCTGTTTATACGAGAGAAGATTTCGATTTTGAAGTGGAACAGGTAAGTGATAACTAAATTTTAAAAGCCATGGATGTGGAAAATCGCGATTTCAGCTCAGCGACACTTGACAGGCCTCAAGAATTCGGCGGGAAGTGATAAACTAGGTTTCCAAGTTGTCTGATTTCCAATGCCCGGAATAAAGAAGGATGCTTCCTGCTAATTTTTTAAAGAGGAATAAAATATTTTATATTTTATTTTCCTGGCTCTGGTTAAAAAACGGCATTGAATACTTCGTTTCAATACACAATACCACAAATTCGACGCAAAGTAGAAAATAAAAGAGACTTAGCGATACTGAAAAGGTTCCCAAGTTCCCTTTGCCCACCACAAATGCACATAACGTACAGCTAAAAAAAACATATAAATTTCTTAAATTTTAAAGCAAACAGTTTCACCACCACATTGTCTATACTCTCCTCAGGTGTTACCATACGGTTTAATGCTAAGCATTTTCTGTCTTCTCATCGTGACTGTTAACACTGAAGACGCGCCCAAGGTAGATGAAAATATAGAAATTAAAGACTTCGCAGTCACTCCCAGCACGCTGTATACAGAGAGATTGAATGATATTATCGATGATTTTATTGATATGGGTATTATTTAA
The DNA here is from genome assembly GCA_018249855.1 of Eueides tales michaeli. Taxonomy (NCBI): domain Eukaryota; kingdom Metazoa; phylum Arthropoda; class Insecta; order Lepidoptera; family Nymphalidae; genus Eueides; species Eueides tales. The sequence goes on along the minus strand of DWMZ01005973.1, from coordinate 2,814 downwards.
TTATAATTGACTTGATTTTATAATTTAAATTTAATTTATTTATATATATTTTTTAATTAATGTTGTTTGTGTGATGGCAATACTTTAATGACGCGCCGTTGAGTTCTGCCATTCAACACGTGTTAATGTCTCAAATTCGGCGGAAAGTGGGGAAAGGAAGTGGAACGGAGTGTCTTAACACTAGGTTCCCTCTGCCTACCCTGCCATGTGCGTGAAGTTATGTAAATTTCCTAACTAGACACTACACAGAGAAATCAAACGACATTATTGATGATTTTATTGACATGGCTATTATTAAATTATTTGACTTAATTTTGTAATTATATATGAATTGTATCATTGAGATTATTATTATTATTATTCCATTTATTAATATTGTTTGTGTGATGGCAATACTTTAATAATTATGATTAAATTTCCTCACTAGACACTACACAGTGAGATTAAACAACATTATCAATGATTTTATTCACATAGGTTATTTGATTTTAATTTGATTTTAATTTTAATTTTTTACAGGTTTTTTAAATTAATGTAGTTTGTGTTATGGCAACATTTAATTATTTTGATTGGATTTTTTCACTACACTCACTATAAAGAGAGATTTTATTGGCATGTGTATTATTTAATTATTTGACTTAATTTTGTAATAATATATCAATTATGAAATTTTCATTTTTCATATGTTTTTTAAATTAATATTGTTTGTGTTATGGCAACACTGAATTAATGATGATGGAGTTTTCTCACTGTGTCTGTCTAAAAGACTGCGCTAAGAGATTGAATTTTATTTTAGACAATTGTATAATTATCAACATTATTTAATCTGAAAATAATAATAAAAATATGAAATTTAGAAAGGGATTTATTTATTCTATAATAATTTAGTAATGTAAGACTTGTATTGAAAAAAAAAATTACGATACAGAAATGATTTTTCTTTAATGTAGATAACTATGATTTGATTTAATTATTAATAAATATAATGATACCTACAGATAAAAAACATGTAATGAAATGTTATATCTTTTTTTATTATTATGTTTTATATAAGAAATATTTGATAAATTTGACTTTGTTGTTTTATAACAATGTATTATGTAATAATTTTTATTATTAATAGCATTCATTATGTTTTTTAACAATAAAATTTAAATATAAGTATGTAAATAGTAAGTTTTCAGCTGCACGCTGTATCACGCTCATTGCAGGATAGGCAGAAGAAGCTTAGGAATCTAGAGTTAAGGCACTCCATTCCATTCTCCACTTTCCGCCGAATTTGAAGCCTCGCATGTTGAGTGGCGAAACTCAACGCCGCGCTTTGCCTTTGAAGTTATTGAAGTAACTGGCCAAAGTATACGATATTATACATACTAAATTGAAGTACTTTCAAAACAAACAGACAAAAATATTTTTATTTAAAATAGAATAATAATTAAGAATACATATCAAAGAACTACAAATCAAGTAAATTATTAATTTTGCTTCAAACATTATTTAAATGTGAGGCCGCTCGTAGCGCAAGGGTGCGAGAGTGCAACTATAAAAGCGATAGATTGTGGGTGCAAATCCCACTCGGGCTAGTGCAATACTTTATATTTTTTCAATTCCTTGCGTGTAGTAACGTGTAGTGTCTTCATGGGAACGCGGTGTCTTAACACTAGATTAAAAATATATATATATATATATGTATATATATAAATGTTACCATAATGAATATTGTTTTTTTATAATTAAGTGAGCTCAAAACTAAAAACTAACATTATTTTGTTTTTATCTATTGATTAAGACTATCTATATTAAACATTATTTCAGTTCTCTTACAAAATCAATATAACGCTTTATAGAAAAGCTTGTTTTTTTAAATTCCTAATTTCTTTTACTTTACGATTTTTTTCTAGAACTATTTAAATATTATATATTGTATACTACATTATTTAACTAAGATAATTAATTCAGCACAAATGTATATAAATATTAATCATATATAATAATACTAAATGATGAGGCCTGTCATGGCGCAGTGGCACAAGCGTGCGACTGTAACCGACAGGTTCTGGGTTCGATCCCTAGTCGAGGAAATGAAATATTAAATATTTTCAATTTAAACATTTAATGTTTCTTCTTCTTCGCTCTGGTAATAAGGCAAAAGCGCGGCGTTGAGTTCCGCCACTCAACACGCAATACCTCAAATTCGGCGGAAAGTGGGGAACGGAAGTGGAACGGAGTGTCTTAACACTAGGTTCCCAAGTTCCCTCTGCGTACCCTGCCATGTGCGCGATACAGCGTGAAGCTGAGTATTATATGTAAGTACTAATAATATAATCTGATACTTTCAATTAATAATAATATTCACATTTAAATTGGTCTATCATTTATTATACCCTTGTAATAATCTTAAATTTGACAATAATAACAGTTTTAAAAAAAAAGAAACCTGTCGTGGGTTATCGACAGGTTGTGGGTTCAATCCCGCACGAGGAAATGAAATATTTAATAGTATAATTTTTTTTCTATTAATAAGGCAAAGCGTGGCGTCGAGTTTCGCTATTCAACACGCAATGTCTCACTTTCTTTCTCCCCCTATCCTGCTGTATGCGGGATAGAACGTGAAGCTTGCAATCAAAAAAAAATAAAAAAGAAAAAACAGGTAAAAGCAACAATAAAACACAAGTGTATTACAGTACGCTGTTCATTTTATTATCTCAGAAGTTATTTCCATATTAATATAATATCAGTTTTCATTACAATGTCAGCGGGTAATGACGTATGGCGGCACTTTAGCTAACCGAGTTCATACGATCCAATTATACA
>DWMZ01005972.1:0-10601 GCA_018249855.1 Eueides tales michaeli | reverse complement strand
CCTATGTTATTAGTCCACTACGAGATGTTATTAAAATACAGTCCGATTTTACCCATTTTAAGTGAAATAACTTTGTTAAATTAAGAAATGCATTCAATGCGAATAGTCAAAGCAAGATTGTAAAACAACTTCGTCTAAGTTGTTTGCAGCTATCTAAACCTTTTATCACTAAGGGTTATATCTAATGCTTGCGTATCAAAACCAACCGTACAGTACACACATCTACATCAGCGTAATCGAAGAGCAGACCATTGGTTATGGACCGATACCGATGAGTCATCAGACTACTGTGTTGCAAACGAGCACACACTGTATCGCGGTGATCATTAATCAATGGTTGACATTCTTTGTAATGGCGTATGGAATATGAGAGAACTAGTTATTGGTTCAAAAAATATTATCATATAAATTTACACGGAAAAATGAAATAATATTACCATTTTTAAACGTATAAGAATTTGAAAGAGATTTCTGCTACGTTCATTTTTTGATACAATGCCAGAGATATGCGATGATGTATTGCCGAGAGCCCGACGGTGGTCAGCCTGCCACCAAATATACTGGTGGACCTCCGATATAGCCGCCCTTTGGTCGTCCCGCATTTGGGCCCGACGTGTACAAGTGCAACAGGTGTACAAAGGTATTGGAGAGAGAACAGTCTTGACCAAGCGCTTGAGTGTCGGCTGCAGGGCTTATATAAGGAAAGAAAGAAGGCGTTACAGCACGCTGTTAGCTTGGTGAAACACAAATCTTATCAAGAGCTAATAGCGGGAAAAGATAACAAATTGTCATGGAGACTCCCTTATCTTAATGCAAAGAATAAACTCCGGACACATTGCGCTCCTTTAACGGAAACCCTATCAGTGGATTTCCTCCTACAAATTGTGATTGACCTGTTTCTGGTATCGTCTAGGCACGTCGTAGAATGGCCACTTCCTCAGTTCATATAGTTTCGAGGGTTCCCCCCACATGGTACTCAGGCGACTGAGAACTAAGAAAACTGCTCCGGGACCAGATGGTATTTCAGTAAGAGCCTTAAGCACCACCCTGGAATTCCTAGGCGACCAACTATGGGAGCTTTTTGACCAGTGCCTATTAAGTGGAAAGTCTCCGAAGTTTCGAAAAGAATGATTGTGCCTCTTGCGTAAGGAGGGACGTTCTATGGACTCTCCTTTCGCATATAGGCTAATTGTGCTGCTGAATGACGCGGGTAAGCTTTAAGAGAAGGTCATTGCTTCCCATCATAACACCTAAACGAGGTAGGTCCGGGTCTTTCAGAGGCGCAGGTTGGGTAGGGCTCGGCGGTTACAGACAGTACAGCAGATAGAAATGTCTTCCTAAACGTTCTTCCGTCGCCGCCATCTCATTGGACGTGGTCAACGCTTTCAACAGTCTGCCGTTAGAGACGCTAAGAGAAGCGCTCCGGTACCATATTTCCGGCGACTATAAGATGACTACCTCCAAATTCAAATATTTTACTCAAAATATGATGTTACAAGCTTCATTTTTTTAACGTCAAACAATTTACTACCGGTTCACTAAAGTTACTGCGGGTTAATTCTATTTTTTTTATTTTATCAATTATTTTCAGTTTGACATTCAAGTGACAATGATACCTTTAAAATAGACTGGAGCGAGTATTTAATTCTCAAGCCATATCATCATTTATAAAATCATTAATTTGGTCTTTTCACAACTTTTTCAAATTGTGAAATAGAAAATTCTCGGACGTTTTCTGGGATCTCATTGCAAAAGCACTCCTTGTCCTATAAAAAAATTTCGGACTCAAGGGGTAGGGCTAGGGCTTAAGTTATAGATTGTGCGAATAGCTCGCTTCGCAAGTGATGCCTGTATTAGGAGACTCCGCTCTTCCAATACAATATCTAATATCTGCCTAACAATACAATATCTAATATCTGACTAAAACACAACAAAAATTATACAATTATAACTAATATGATGATTCTGTAATATAATTCAAAATAAAAATTAAAAGTTTAAAGTAAAGGGAGTGTGTGCCGTTAATGGATATGCTTCAGAAGATTCTCAGTATCTTGATCCAATCTGCGATGATTACTCTGCAATCGTGTTTATTTTTAGGATAGATATAAATGTGCTTATTTATCTCATTATTGCATCGAAGCAAAAAAATAATTATTTTGTATTTCCTTTTTTATCATCTGTAACACCATCATAATAAACCGACTTATGCGCTCTTACTAAGAGCTGATGTGAGTTATATATAATTTCCAGAGAGTTACAATAACATATCACCGATTGTACCAGTGATACATATACTTCACATTGACAGCTGATATAGATACGATGCTTTTGGGTATCACATATCGCAATTTCCTAAATATCTAGCTTAATTTTCTGACTCTGTTTGTAACTTGATCAATTTCTGAGTACCAGGATAGCCTATGATCCATAATAACACCTAAATATTTAGTAGATGATACCCTATCAATGGTTAGGCAATATGAGGTCGCTACTATCATTTGGAGTCAAAAGGAGCTTAATACCGAGATTGTGAAAGCTATAAGAATTTTGAGTTGTGGAAACTAAAATATCAGCAAAGAATTTTTCTTGATCAGAGCTGGTAACGCCATTGTTAATTTTCTTACCTTTTCCAGTTTCACAGCTTATCATGTTCCATGTCCTTTTAATTTTATCAGAGGAATTATTAATTTTGTTTTTATTACGTGAAGATTTTGTCATGGAACAAAATTTTTTAAACAATTTAGAGTAGTCCAAGATAGACAGATAGTCGTATTTACTGGGGAAAATAGTTCTATGAAATGTCGATTGCGGGGTTCTACAGGTCGTCGGTTTTGGGCCCAAATAAAAGAATGAGTGTCATTGGCTATGCCGATGTCACGGCCAGGGGGATTTTCTATTTAGAGGCGGCACGCTTGGCTGAAACCGGTACCCGCCTTGTCTCTGTATGGTGCCACTGTGTGGGCGGATTCTCTTACCGCTTGCAATAAGATTCAATTGCGGAAAGCGCAGCGGATCATAGCAGTAAGAGCGATTCGAGATTACTGTACGGTTTCCTGGATGGTGGCAACTCTCTTGGCAAGCGATGCGTCTTAGAGCTACAGGCGGAAGAGTTTATCAAAGTACATGCGTTTCGAGCAAGCGAGCGGTCGCGAGGTGTTCATCCATCGCTGGAGGATATTGCCAGGGTCAGGAGGACGAAGCCTTCATCCACCGATTGTGGGAGAACGTGAGGAATCCGGCGGTAGGCCTAGCGACGGTGGAGGTGATCCGCTCTCACCTGGAGCGCTGGGTCAATAGGAGTTTTGGTGTCCTAACGTTCAGGCTGGTGCAGATGCTACCAAAAGACGGTTGTTTCGGCTTATATCTGCTTCAGATTGTCTGAAGAGGTCGCCGGCGCATCACACTCTGGCCGAATGCCTCACAACGAGGGTTGTAGTGGGCAGCGACCTGTCACTACTTAGTCTGGTGGGGTCCATGTCTGTGAGATGAAATGGTCTGCTATGGTCTCCTTCTGCGAATCCCCCTACCCTAGAGCCTATTTTACTACCTATTTATTATTACTGCCTATTTTACTGTAAGTCGTCAAGACTGCGGTCGCCGTAGGGGAAATCCCAGGGCACTGAGGCACCTTAGTAGTATCCGCGAGCGATCCTGCGACGTCTCATATAGGCGAAGTGGGTTTCCACTGGGTTATAGTGGGTAGGATCGAATCTTTGATGAGTCCCACAATACTGCTCGTCCGTAAGACCCCGTGCTTTCTGTGCCGGTCTGCCTAGACGCATTTTCAACCAAAAATATATACAAAACTTCAACGTAAAGCTTAGAACGGAATGACTTGAGATTAGACACTTTTTACCTAACCTGCTAGGATATGTAGGTAGGTAAAAAGTATAGGTTTCAAAAACAAGCTGGCTATTTATATAGAAAAAGAATGTTACATTTTAACATCATAAACACGACAAATCCTTATGGTACGTTACAAGTCTAAGAGAAAACATAAAACCAAACAATAACAGCATAATAGCATTGAGAACATTGATTTAGTAGGAACTATAACTTTTGGCGACAACAAATTTATAACTTTGTTTGCAAAATATCCATGTTGTTTTTTCCTGTTAAATACAACAAGAAGCTTATAAATATAATTTATTGCGAAACGGAGAGAATTGCTAAAACGAAATTTACTCTTCGGCTTAACTCACGTATACTTCGAGTAGTGTCTTTGGGAAATATAGGTAAATATTACTTCATATGAGAGTGACGGATTATAAATTTGAAATATTTATTAGTTAATTTATATTATCTAAAAACTCACAAAAATACTTTTTTTTTAGCACATACTAACTTTTGAGATACACTTCAAACATAAACCTTAACATGAATTCTATTATCTCACATATTAACAGGCATAACTGCAGATGCAAAGAACAGAATAATAAATCACTATATTCACCGTGAATATTTTTCTATTTTATCATTCGGTAAAATTCCTATCCATTATCTTTTTAATTATCTTTGACCGCCAATTTTCTATTGAGAATTCTTACTTTAAACACGAGCAACCTAAAAAGCTCGATAAAATAGGTTATGGTTGTGCCAAACAATTACTTGCAGATTTATTTGACTCTTCTGGCAATATTTGAACATTAATTACGCCGAAATAATTGCATTCCCTGGAGGCTAACAATGTTTAATTTGTAACAAGTTGTTTTATCGGAACGCGGTCATTGTAGAGATGATAGTAGTACTTCTTAATTAATTTTATGTAAATTCAATAAATTACTTCAATAAAATAAACCAACGTTTTTGCCTTTCTGGTTCGATGCAATTAAAAATATACAAAATATGAGGGTTTTGGTACATTTACATAGCAATATTTTGTTTTTAGTATGCTTGCACTGAATATCTCTTGACGAATTAAGTAATGGACTTCTGGTTATTTATTATGTAAAAATGAAGAAAACTTTTTTAACTTTTTAAATTTAACTAATAGGTAGCAGAGCTTAGTTATGAAAGAAATAATTAAAATTAAATGTTGATAAAACAAATTCGTGACAACTTAACACACCCACAAAATAATTTCATATATATCCAATATTTGATGGTCTGGATTACAATAACTACAAACTCTCAAGTTCTTGAAATGTAAGGAATTAAAAGATGTATTCATATATCATATATCAAACAAACAATAAGAACAATACATCTCACGATATTATGAAAAAGGTTCGCCGATATAACCTAGAAAATGTGAAGTTGAAAAATTATTACATTATTATAAATATATAATATAAATATAAATGCTTATTTGCGGTGGTGCTTGTTGTCGTGCCGCAGCGGCACAAGCGTATGACAGTAAACAATAAGTTTCGATCCCCACTCGAGAAAGTGAAATATTTAATATTTTCAAATTAATGTTTTCATTTCTACGGTTTGGTAACAAGGCAATGAAATGCCTCAAATTCGGCGGAAAGTGGGGAACACAAATGGAACGGAGTGTCTTAACACTGGGTTCCCAAGTTCCTTCTGCCTATTCTGCCGTGTGCGATACAGCGTGAAGCAAAATGAAATAATCAATATTTTAGTAGTTATTATTGGGCGATACGATATTAATTACACTCTGACGAGTAATATCATTGCAATTAAGAGGATGCGAGGCAGGAGCTGAGTCACATACCATTAATCATATCATCATGGCCTCTTGTGAGAAATTTAAGTACTAATACCAATTTCATAAAACGTTTTTATATTAATACAAATTGTTCATGATATTAAAATGTTTTACTCTCTCTCGAAATAATAAGAAAATGAAAATTTTTTTGTGCCTCTGTTTGTGTAAAAACAGTTTGTTATCATATAAAAAAAAAGTACACACTTATTTTATAGTAAGAGCAAATTACCTTAACACTGAGTCAATTCATTGCTTTAGTCTGAAAAAATATATATTTAATATTCTTGTTATCAAGATATTTTTCGTAAATCTGCGAAAAATGACATTTTCCTAAAAAAAAGTACTACTGAAAAACTTAACAAAGGCACGACAATAATATTTTTAACCAGTCAAGTAACATCGTCAGTTATGCCACTGAGGTTTTGATAACACGAATTAACACACACTTCAAAATTCACTGTAATAACTGAACTTACGTCATTTTAACTAATAGGTACTAAAGCTTTAGTGGATCTTCTACTGGCTTATAGAAATCAACAACAGAAATTACTAAATTTTCATCATGTTCACAGGAAATCTAGATCTAAATCTACTATTTAGGTACATAGTAACTAATAATTTATTTTTCTTTTGTTCAGAACTTGATTTGGACTACCTGGAGAGGGGTGGCGTCGGCAACTTGACGGTGGGCGGCGCGCCCAGTGTTGAGCCTAGCCCAGACAGCTTAGACCTCATCAAGGTTGTTCTCTTAGGTGCACCAGCAGTTGGAAAAACAAGTATTATACAGGTACATACATACCAATATGAGCATAATATATTTATAGTACTTAATTTTATATCATTATCCTATAACTTTGTAACAATTTATTTTCAGTCACTCTATAGTTTTGGCTTTTAAATCCACCTCTATTAAAATGTATAAGAACATTTGCATTTTACAGTTTAGGTGCGCTGAGACGGAGCTGTCAGAGTTGACGGTGTAACTATATAACTGACTATTTCATACATATGTAACTCAATACAGATGCAAATATATGTACATACATTGTACATTATTCTCTTTTATTGGGAATTCGTTGTGAAAATTTACATATAAATAAAATAAGAATGTTTGTTTGATTGTTCATTCGTACCTCACACCTACAAGATATAAAAATAATTTGGTTTCTATTTAAGTGTTTTTTTATACTTCAGCCCTGTCGTGAACCTGCACAAACAAGCGTAATATATATATATATATATATATATATATATATATATATATGTGTGTGTGTGTGTGTGTGTGTGTGTGTGTGTGTGTGCGTAAATGTAAATTTCTAACGACGTTTGTAATATTATTGATAAATTATGCATATTATATAAAGCGTGTACCACGATTATTTACTTGTCGCCTTGAAAATTGTATGCACTTCACGATGGGGATTATATTTCTACTTGAGACGTTGTTGAATAATAAATAGTACTCTCAGAAGTAAAAGGGAATCTACCACACGAGACAAGCATTTACGAATATATGCTTAACGTACAGTAATTATAAATTTGAATATTTAATCAGTATACGTTTTTTGTGCCTTTAATAAGCTGATATTATTTCTTATATTCAAACTTAATACCTCGAGGCCATCGTGGTTTGGAGAGATAGTGTCTGACTGTAAACATTATGGTTCTGTGTCCGATGGCCATTAATCATTTAAATTTCCTCGTTCTAGCACGACAGACCCTGGTGTAAATTGCTCAGCTTATAATAACACTTTCTTGACACCACATCATTGTATGCTTTACATTAACATATTAAAATAATTTGATAACATGTAAAAGTTGATTGAGGCCCGTCGTGGCACAGTGGCACAAGCGTGTCGCTGTAACCGACGAGTTCTGGGTTCGATCCCCAGTCGAGGAAATGAAATATTTAATATTTTCAATTTAAGTATTTAATGTTTCATTTCTTCGCTCTGATAATAAGGCAAAGTGCGGCGTTGAGTTCCGCCACTCAACACGCAATGCCTCCGATTCAGCGGAAAGTGGGGAACGGAAGTGGAACGGAGTGACGGACTTAACACTAGGTTCCCGGGTTCCCTCTGCCTACCCTGCCTTGTGCGGGATACAGTGTGAAGCTACAAAAAAATATAATATAAAAGTTGATATGGTATGGTTCTTTGATTATGGCGTTCTAATCATGCCAGACTAAAGTTAACGCTCCCGCTTAACAAACAACTTTAAGTGCACAAGGAACGATACATTTCTTGACCACAGATTAGTATTAAGTTACGCTTTGTACCGAGCTTTTCTAGCCTGTATTAAAGTTTTATCTTTGCTCTGACGTTAGAATTACGGACGATATTTTATCACGTTCAAACTTTACTTAAAACTTGTTAAAAGTTTACCGGTTTTGTTTACTTTATAAAGAGATATCCATTTCTTAGTCTATTTAATATATTTTTTATATAAATGTGATGTTTCTATTTTATCTTCTTATTTTTCTTTATCAAATGCACTAAGCATTCTAGTGAAACGTTTCATCATGCATCGAATAAAGGTGTTTTTAAAGCCCACAATATTTTAAAAGCAACAGTTATTTAAATTTTTTTACACGTAGAGTCTGAGTTATTTACTATTTAATTTATTTAGTTATTAACTATTTAATTTACTATTTAAATATATTTAATTTGTGTGCTCTTATTTGTAGATATAGGTCCATAATAGCTTCAAGCTGCACATGGCTGGGTAGGCAGGGAGAACTTGGGAACTTAGTATTGACTCGTAAAGACTTGTCGTTTATTTCTTGAGGCATTGCTGAGTTGTGGAAATTAACGACTCTCTTTGTCTTATTCTCAAACTCAGACCTTAAAAATATATTTCATTTCGTTCAAGGGCGCAAGCTTTTGCCCCTGTACCTCGATAGTCCTTTATATTTAATTAATTACATAATAAGAAAAAATTAAAATATGAATAGGTAAAATAAACAATTAGTAATATAATTAAAATTGTCAAATAAATAAACTCGAAACGACAACAAATTTGGAAGAATATCATAATATTCTTTTAAATTATTGACAACAAATTTGAAAGAATATCATAATATTCTTTTAAATTTGTTGTCATCATTGAATCAATAAATTCTATGACAACAACAAGTTCTGGTAAACAGGAAAAAATCTCTAGAGGGACCATACGGTTAGTTTCCCACTGACCCTTATTTATTTCTCTAATTTACCTTTTCCAAGACAGTGGCAAAACATCCCTTTTCATTATATGTATTCTATTTTTGTTACTGTTGCTTATTATTCTATTTTCGTTACTTTTGTTCAGTTGAATGTAGACTTAAAATAAAAAAATAGTTTCAACACAACTAAACAAAATAACACAAAATAACTGGTGTATTTTCTACCAAATTGTATATACATATAATACATACGAATATATTGTTCTAGTGAAACGTTTTTCTCTGTAGCGACACTTGCCGACACGGCAACAATCGGCTTTACCTGTGCCATAGATATTTCATATGAATAAACGTATCAATATGAATTATGAACTGTATTTGTAAAAGTGTTTAAAATGGGATATATGTATTTGTAGGTATTTTTGTATTTTGGATGATGTCGTGGAGCGTCAGCGTCCGACTATAAAACATGAATGTTGTGATTTCAATTACCTTTCGAGTGATTTTTTTTGATATTTTTCTCTTTTTTGTAACAAGACATAACAACCCGAAATGTCTTAAAAATTGGACGGTGCGAAAGGAACCTATTGTAACACTAGGTTCCCTCTGTCTACCGTTGCTATAGGATACAGCGCGAAGCTAAAAAAAATACCTTTAATATATTTTTTAGTTTGGCCATGGCATGAGATCCTACATGCTACATTTATCTATATCCTTTTTTTTCACGTAGCGCCTAAATTTCTTATGTGAATAAGCATAAAACCAATCTCCTTCGCAACCCCACAAGCAATTTAGGCAGTACTGTATACATAAACACGTTCCTTTCGCTCATTTATATGCATATATCCTATCTTGAATATGATATAATACGAAAATGTACGAAATAATATGCGTAATAACTTTCTCTTAGTGAAAGTCTCTAACATTGTTGTTATTTACAATAAATACATATGGTTGAATAAAGTAAACTTCATGGTTGTTTTCTTTTCTTTGATGTCATATACTTGTTTATAAATGTATGTATACTGTACAAGTAGCTGTCTTATCTGAAAGAAAATTAAATGTGATAAAATTATACAAATAGATTAGAGAATATGGAATATCATCACAGTATATAAATACTTTTTGATAAAATTTATTTTTATTCTGGCTGGTTGTGAGTACGATCCTTTTTGGATGAAGTCAAATATTTAATATTTTTATTCCTTATAAACAGGGAACTTGGGAACCTAGTGTTAAGACACTTCGCCCCCTTCGCACCGTTCCCCAATTTCGTCGTATTAGATTTACTTCTTCCTAATTATGAAATTGGATTCAAATCTAAATTTCATTTCCTGTCGTTATGCAATGGCTTAACGGTTTGAACGCGCCAGTTGAGGGGTTCAGTCTATACTTAATACCTGCAGACTTTAACAAAAAGTGAGAAGCGGAGTGACTTAAAATAAGATTTCCTCTGCCCACGTGCATGAAAGTAACAAAATAAACATGATACATTTTTTAGTTTAGTTCCATTTACCCAACCTGAATTTAACATAGTGATAGGTTCTTAAAAGTACTAAAAGTTTACAGAGAAGTATCAGCATACAAATAACGCTTTCGTTGGATGTTATTTTAAGATAACAAAAAAAGAATTAAATTTGTGTAGATATATATATATATATATATATATATATATATATATATATATATATATATATATATATATATATATATATATATATATATATATATATATATATATATATATATATATATATATATATA
>DWMZ01005971.1:0-10601 GCA_018249855.1 Eueides tales michaeli | reverse complement strand
TTTGATCTTATATAGCTTTACTTTTTTTGCATTCTTGCAGAATAAGGAACCTTGTGTCAACTACTGTACTTCCCACTCTTCGTCAATTTTTCTAGACATTGTAGTATTGTGCAACGGAACTCAACGCGGCGTTTTGTTCTCCAGGCCCATTATAGGAAAATAATTCTAATATCATTTGACAACCGGAATCGAATTCACAACCATCGCGTCAATAATCTAGGACAATATTCTTCGTACAACCCCAACTTTATAACTGATTTTAAAATTTTTCATAGATTTTAACGTTACAAGATCTGAAGCTGGTTCGAGCATATTCCGGTCCAATTGAATATAAGTGCTTCCAGTGATAGATTGTTCTTAAACTTCTATCTGCAGACTCGTTTTAGATTCGTTTCACTATAGGGTTGCTTATAAATTGTATTAAAAGTAGACTTTTATATACAAATACAAATTAGTTTTGTGTATTAAACTATATCTATTTAAAAATATTTATTTTTGGGATTTCATATTGGAAAAATAACATAAATCCGTAAAGGATCACTTTGTTGTCTGTCTGTCTGTAAATGTCATTTATCTAAAAAAACGCATAGAGATATTAAGTTATAATCAATATGTAGGTTGTATTTAATAAAGACGAGTTGTAAATCTTTCTCATACTAAGCTAAATAAGCTCTTACATAAATAAAAGATTTTTAAAAAGTGCAAAATTACAGGAAAGTTCTAAACATTTAAATAGAAAGAAAATTTAAAAGTGCGACAACAAATATTCTCTTAATGAGATCGAGTCGAAACTAATTGGAGACACTCATTTGTTTCGTCACTCTTTTACTTTACCCAGGAATCTAGGGAAAGAATTAATTTTAAATTGAGTAAAGGTATCTATTGGAATTCGAGAAAAATGTTCTAGACAGACAGATTTTATTAGTTATTCTATATGTATTTTTTTTCACTTTTTTCTTTTTGTAGATCGAGGACTATGTACGTTGTGGCGCAGCATGTTACTTTAAGCGCGTCTGGTTGTGGGTTAGATCCCCATTCGAGGAAATTAAATATAGTTCCTCGTATTTGTTTGGCGGAAATTGGGAAACGGAACAGAGTGCCTCAACACAAGGTTCCCAAGTTCCTTTTGCCTACCCTTACATACAGCATACAGCTGAGTAAGTGAGCGGGTTTCGAAATTAATACAAACATATCACTGTTCTTTGTTAATACAATTACGAGACAATTACGAGAGTACACACGTAAATTTAAGCTTGTAAACTTTTTCAAGTTGTAGTTTTTATTTATTAAAACTATTGAAATTGATATGGAACCATCGATGGACGACTCAAGCTTGACCGATTTATTTTTTAAAAAAATATGTTAATAAAGTTTGTTGTATGGTTGTACTTTAAACGCTATGAATGATGAAGTGCGATCTCTTTTTGGGATTGATAAACGATTTTCGTTAACTTGTTCTTATTTATTCATCAAGAAAAAAAATACGGCGTTGAGCTACGCCACTCTATACAATTATAACTTTTTCCTTTTACTCTGAGCATTCAATTTTATTGCATTCAATTTTATTGAGAACAAAATGTACATGTTCCTCATATTCGTACATACATATTATGTACGTATGAACGAGCAATTTTAAAAAAGCTCCAACTCTAGCAGCTGTATTTGACGTAACAATCCATCAATCAACTTCGTATGGAAGTTGTTTACAATATATTCACTTTTTAATGTACATTGTAGTTCAATTGCATAGAGAAGCTTTAGGGAGCTGTTATATACTTATTTATAGTAAGGATTATTGTGAAAATTTTGCATCTAACTCATATGCACTTGATTTTTCATTGATTTTTAGACTAATTAGTTCATGAAAAATATATATTTACATAGTAGTAGTAATAGTAGTAATATAGTAGTAGTAGTAGTAATATTTTCGCCGTGTGATCCCGGCTTAGAATAGGATCACCCTGGTACTGATGGTGTCGTAAGAGGCGACTAAAGTACGAGTGGAAGAGTTACGTTGTCAGCAATGACAACACGCATGGGCAGACTCGACCGGATTGTTACCACCCCCGGCATTTAAAACCGGCGTTAAGTAGTGACCTTGGTCACTGCGTTTCGCATGGGGTAATGCCGGGCCCCGGTGCCCATCTACCTTACAGACCGGCAACGCTCCTGTAGGAGCTACACTTTAGTGCTACACGGGGCCGTGGGCGGCGGTGATCATTTACCATCAGGTGACCCGTACGCTCGTTTGCCGTGTCTTATACATAAAAAAAAAAAAAATATACAAAAACCGCCTACTTTGACTTTGTATGCAATAAAATAATTTATCGATACAGCAATTGCACTATGTTCTCAAGAGTATTATTGAATAATAACTTTTGTAAGAAGGATCATCCCATATTCCCACATCGATATGGAATCATCATTTATTGGGTTAATTTATATTAAGTTTGAATATAATTAAAGTTAATTTCTAAAATTTTCACATATTATATTTATTATTCATGAACGAGAATATAAAAGATTTTTAATAAAATGTTATGGAAAGCAGGTTGAAAGCAAGTTGGACTTGTCTATAAAGGGTTCTGTAGTAATTTTATATCTGTAACACAAATTTCCATTTAGTTTCTTTCTTTATACTATAACTTTTATAACTTCAAATTTTGTGACTGTAAGTCAGATCAGGCATAAATATTCGTAGCTTAAATTTTTCTATGATTTAAGTAATCATAGACTTGAGTATCTGTAATTATTTTCATTAGAACACACGATGTCGAAATTAAGAAGATCTTGATAGATATCTAGACGGACAATAAAGAGATAGAACTGGGGTTTTGTTTTTTCATACGGATCTCTACAATGTACTTATGCTTCAAAATGGATAATAACGCAATAATAAATTTAAAATGGATATTTAATTGTTTATATCATTAATATTAATAAAAAAATCAAGACGTAAAAAACAATTGAAAAATGATTTTGTCACAAAATTCTTTAAAAAAAATCTTATATTATTTATTTCAAATTCATTCATTCTTCAGGTTTATTTTAATACCACTACGAATATCCGATTCGCAAATTTAGTTGTTACAGAAAGCTACGCAATTCAACTTATATGGGTACATTAAAGTTCATTTGCCTTGCTGCCGTCTTGAAAGCAAAGAATAAAATGAAAAATATGTTAAGTGAATATGTATGGAAACGCTAATGAAGAGCTGTGGAAAATTTGTGTGCCCTAATTTTAATATTCCTGATATATATTACGTAATTTTTATGCTTGCGAATCCAAAGGGTAAAATGAGGCCCTTTCCGTCTGTCTGCTTCTCATTTGGTGATATCTCATGAGCCGTTATTATTAGGTAGTTGAAATGTTAACTGATTTATTTGTTTTGGTTGTTGCTATAACAAATAATACTAAAAAACAGAATAAAATAAATATTTGAGGTGGTTCTATGCAACAAATATCAGCATTGTATTTTTATAAATAATGGTGCGGAACCTCTCTGGCACGAATTTGACTCGCCATTAACCGTTTTTATTAAGCTTAAGATGATAGAGTACGTGACCTTCATATATAATATATAGGAAGGTCGATATTGAGTTCTGGAAGGTCAATTGAGGTCTGATTATTCACACTTGTTTTGTAATATTATAATACATTTTATAGAAAAAATGTATGTAAATATATTTCTTTAAGAACTGTCATGATACAGGAACACAAGCATATGACAGTAGACGCAACAGATTGTAGATTGGATCCCCAATCGAAAAATGGAATATTTATTATTTTCGTTTCTTCATTCTAGCTTTTACCTTAAGTAAAAGACGATGTTGAATTCTGACAGACAATATTTCAAATTCGGCTTAAAGTGGGGAACGGAAGTATGTTAATAAAAAGGGAGTGTCTTAACACCAGGTGCCCACTTGCCTCTATCTTGCCACGTGCGGGATACAGCGTGAATCTAAAAAAAATATTAATTTTTAAAGAAAAAAATATCTAACATACTTCTATATAATCGTTGAAAGGACAAAAACACTAATTACAAATTCATTATGATGTATTCTCCAAATTCTCAAAAGCCTTTTGTTTCTTTTAAACCAGGTAATTGTCTACATCGTTAGTGTAATAGCACTTATGTTTATGAACTTTAGCCTCATGAGCTTTATAAAAGCATTTTTCTTAACTAGTCTAGTCGCTTAAGTAACAAATGCATATTTTTGATATATTTTTATCGTTTTAGGTATAACTACTGTAGTTATCACATACTTGTGGGTATTAGGTTTATGAACGAGAAGTGAGTGGTAGGAGAGACCTAGGTAGACTTTTGAAAACGCAGTATCTAAGATACTGGAGGAGGGTCACGTAAAAAGAGACTACCATCGGGAGGGCATGTATGAAGAGGTATGCCAAGACCGTAGCGTTCGGCACTCTGTTCTCTCTGGCTACCCCGCTTAGGATATAAGTTAAGTCAGGTTAAGTGTCTTAATACTATCTACCTATTTGCCCTAACAGTTTCATAAAAAAAGTACATTTGACTCATGAGTTTATATAATGCAAAGAAATTTAACAAGTAAGGTGTGGATATGACACGTAACAGTATGTGAAATGTGAATACGCTAACATTATATACATTAAAAAATACGCATATTGACACGGGCTCCCAAAATAAGTAACGGGTCTTAAATAGATGTATACTACATAGGTAACTTAACTGGCTTTGACCCTGACTTAGGCCTAGAATTCGGTATTACTATGACTTTGTTTCTGATTTTGACTTTGAACAATCATGTTCGTCGGTTTAAGGCCGTCGTGTGCAGAACAGCGTATGATTATAAACGGAGTTATAGGCTTGACAGTTGATTCCTACTTGAGATAATGATTTTGCTCATTTAGTTAACAAAATAAAACGCGGCGTTGATATTCGTTTATTTACATGCAACGTTTTGAAAATTTGGTAGAAAGTTGGAAACGAATATCCTCACCACAAGTTATCCCTGCCAAAACAATTATAAATAAATAACGCTTAAAAGTTTTGTATAAAAGCTCTTAATAAAATAATAATAATAATAAACGGTTAATAGATTTCCAAGAGGTGCGGGTTCAAATCCTGCTTCGTTCAAATTTTTATACATTTTATAAATTTAGTTTTTTAAATTTTGTAATTTGTTGGAAGTTGATTAAAGGAGAAATACGATTAACGTAAGATTCACACAATATGCCTCAAACTTTGATTTTCAGGAAACAATTTTTAATCTTTAATTTATGTTCTGAAAATACTTATCATCTTGTTTTAGTTCTTTTTGAAATATATTAGTATTGTGGTGCGTGGTGATTTCCTTGTGTTACTTTTCTACTATATTTGCAAGTGAATGCTAGTTTATTTTTTTAACTTCACACCTCCAATGGAGGGTGGAGTTAAGCTCTGTCATCGTTCACTGTAACATAAGGTATCAACCAACGCTGATAAATACGAATTTTGTGTGTGTAAACAAAATAAATATTGTTTTTTTCGTCAGACACTCCGCTCCGTTTCCCACTTTTTGACAACACGCAATTTGAGATTTTTTTCGACGATTTTATTGGCTGACGGAACTCAACGCCGCGCTTTATCTTGTTAATAGAATAGAAGCAAAAGAATTGAATATTTAATTTGAAAATATTTCATTTCCTCGAGGGCGATCGAACCCACAACCTGTAAACGGGTTTACAGTTACATACTTGTGCGCCTGCTCCACGAAAGCTCTCAATAAATATTGATATTTTTAAAAAAAGTTAGACCTAGTTTTGATTGCCTGAATAAATACCAGACATAGCAGTGTAAAGTTTGCTTTATCAGCAAAGGATTCAGCCAACTATAAATTAGTAGTAATTCAAGGATTCGGTATTTAAATTTAAATTCACAATTAAATTTAAAATATTTTTTGTAATACTTGTCGTGGCTAAGTGGCACAAGCATCCAACTGTAATCGCGATAATTTGTGCGTTCGATGTTCACTCTGAGATATGAAATATTTAACATTTACATTTTTCGGTCTGGCACCAAGTCACAATAATACGGCGTATATTGGAGAACGGAAGGGTCTTAATGGAAACGGAGTGTGTTAACACTAGGTTCCTATGTTCCCTCTATATACGCTACTAGGTGCGGAATGCAGCGTGAAGCTCAAGAAATATATAAAAATACGTTTGAAAGTACCTACTTTCGAATTATCGAGTGAACATTTGTGGTGAGGAAAGTAACCTGCTTTAAATATAAAAAATAGTATTGTGTTTTGTTCCTGACCAGTATTTTAATATAAATATTAGTTTATAATTTAATTTTCTATAAAATGACAGCAAATTAAAAAAATGGCATATCCGATAATAGCGAGTGTTTTTGGCACATTCAAAATAATTAGCAGTTCGCGACTCACGGTCTGCGGGTAGCGGATAAATACGACCGAAATCTCTTTAAAGTAAGTTCTCTAAATACTGACGATAGTTTTATTTATTTGTTTCTGTCATCTTAAAATGTACAAATGCAAAAGTTGAAAATGGAACGGAGTGTCTTAATACCCATTCCCAAGTTTCCTCTGGCTACTATGCCATGTGCGGGATACAGCGTGAAGCGTGATATCTAAATGCAACCTTTTCGCAATGTTTAGCTCTTTGTGTAAATTTTTATTTATATATTTTAGCTTCACTCTATAGCCCGTACCTAGAAAAACAGATACAGGGAACCTGGGAAACTGGAAATTAGACATTTAGTTCCCATTAGGACACTTCCGTTCCCGCCTTTCCGCCAAATAGTGTATTGAGTGGTGGAACTCGTTAAAGTTGTACTTATAGTTCATTTATACAAAAGTAGAGTGTAAACACTCTTAAACTGAAGATTGTCATCTTTTTATGACCTACGATCTTAAAATTGATTCTGAACTCTTGGTGGTTGGGGTCACTAATAATAGTACCACACTCGTGAGAGCTTAATATTTTTTTCAGGTTCACGTTTCAACGCGTTATAACAGCGTAGGTAGATGAAAGTAGTTCACTATTATAAATTTCAGGAAATAGCCTTAATGCTACTCCACCCACATTGTGTATTGAAAGTCAGTCACAAAAATAAAAAAAATATATATTTTCCGTTCACTTCAACGCAGTGTATAAACTGTACACCTATTTATCTTAAACGTAGGTGAATTCCCTGCCTCTTAATTAACGTCTTATAAGCGCTATACAATTCATACTGGCGTCTGCTGAATGCTCTTATAGACTTCTATTATAAGGATGATACAATAAACCCTAAAATAGAATAGAAGCTAGAATAGTAAATGAAATTGTAAACGACAAGTTGTGGGATCTTCATTCGAGGGAAAGAAATATTTAATATTACTTCGCTCTGGTCACAAGGCAAAGCGCGGCGTTGAGTTTCGCCATTAAACATGCTATGCAATAAATTCACCGGAAAGTATATAGAAAAAGCTTCTCTTACAAATGTATTATTATTTACTCTCTTGATAATTAAAATTCAAATTTATAATACTTTATTTTTTTATATAACACGTGAGGCAGAGAGAACCTGAGCTACTGTTAAACATCATTTTATCTTGCTTTCCATATATTGTGGGTGAAGTAGCGGATCTTAACGCCGCTTACTATCTTGTTACCAGAACGAAGAAATAATTCATTTCCCCAGACTAGGAATAGAAACTTATAATCAACGGTATCAACGATACGATTTGAATGGTCAGCAAAATAATTTGGTATCGTATCCACAACCGTCGTTAAATTAATAAAATTCAGTAACTATATAGGTTTTTTATATTTAACATTAAGTTATAGTCTTTAGACTTGTCACGACGCACAGATACAAGTGTGTAACTATAAACGACAGGTAGTGGGTTCGATCCCCACTCGTAGAAGTGAAATATTGAATAATTTCTATTGAAAAAAATAATATTTTCATTTCTTAGCTGTTGTAATAAGGTTAATCGAGGCGTTGAGTTCCACCACTCAACAAGCAATGCTTCGAATTCAGCGAAAAGCGGTGAATAGAACGGAGTATCTTAACACTAGGCTCCCAAGATCCCTCTGCTCACCCTGCAACGTGTAGGATACAACTGAAATATTAATCTCGTAAAACAATATAGCAATTACAGAACAAGTTATTAAGAACAGAGTATTACTCTAAAGGTCACACCGTTCGTTATGTATAGTTCAACGTTTCAAATTATTCAGTACTTAGTTTGTGATAAATGCTCTGAAGCGATTGATTTGATAAAAGATCGTAGTGCCACAACGGTAACGATGACGGTTGTAGGTTCGATCTCCACTCGATGAAAAGTAATATTTAATATTTTCATTTCTTCGCTTTGGGAACTGGGCTAAACGCAGCGGAGAGTATTGTCACTCTACGCAGTGCCTCAAATTGAGAAACGTAACGAAGAGTTTTAATATTGGAATCTCAAAGTTCCTTTTGCCTACCCTACACTATACGGGATACGCGTAAAGCTGTAGCTAGGTATTAAATAAATGTACTAAATATTTCATTTCCGCGAGCGATTGAACCCACAACCTATCGTGTTCATAGACGCAAGTATGTGCCTCTGCGCCATTATTAGCCTATTTAAAGTAATATTTCACATTAAAATAACAATAAAAAAAACTAGAGAATTACAACTAGTCAAATAAAGCATGGTATAAAATAGTCACTGAATAAATAATATCTTAAAAATTAAGCGGTGCTAGGGGAACCTAGTCTCATAACCCTAGGTTCCTATATAAAAAAAGAGTGTCTTTCTCGCTAAGCGTAATTTAAACCTATAGTGTCTGCAGTACAAATAATAAAGTCAAAACAGTAAGTTAATAATAATGTTGCAACAATTCAAGAACAGTCCCAGTTCATAATATCCGATTGTTTCATTAAGTTTCCTCTCATTCCTTTAATTAACGTGAAAAGCCTGCAGTTGGTCAAAGGTTGAACAAACGAAATGGTTAAGTTGTCTTCTAAGAAAGCATTTCAATTAATTGGATGCAATAATTATAAATAAATAATTATTGCAATAAATAATTATTGGAAATATTAGATAATAATTATAAATAAATATTATCTAATATTTCCTAGGAAAATAAATTATTATTTGTGTTTCATGTTGTAAGATCAAATTCGTTCCAGAAAGTGAGGAACTGTAGTGTCTTAAAGAAAATGGAATGTCTTTTCAGGTCACTTTTACCTTTCTTGCCATGTTCGTGATACAATGTGAAGCAAAAATAATAATGCACATGTGGGGACACGAGGAAATTAAATATTTCATATTTTCAATTTCAATTTTTAATATTTTTATTCCTTCACATTGAGTCCCGCCACTCAACACGCAATGCTTCAAATTCGGAGGAAAGGGGAGAACGGAATGGTTAACGCTGGATTTCCAAGTTATACAATGGGAATACAGTGTGAAACTAAGTGAAAGCATAAGTAAATAAATAAACAATATTTTCGAGTGGCATTATATCTGCACCTACTAACTAGGTACTAATTGTCGCCCTTAGAGGCAGAGGCTAGTATTTATAAAGTAGCATTTTTAGAAGTCGAAAGAAATATTTTTCTATCTTTATATCAATCTAGATAGAAATCAGCTATTTCACCAGACTGAGGCTCATATCTCGCGGCTCATTGCACAGGCCTCAGGTCAGGCCCTGACCGACCTATTATACCCATGAATGTAGT
This sequence comes from Eueides tales michaeli, assembly GCA_018249855.1. Classification (NCBI taxonomy): domain Eukaryota; kingdom Metazoa; phylum Arthropoda; class Insecta; order Lepidoptera; family Nymphalidae; genus Eueides; species Eueides tales. The sequence goes on along the minus strand of DWMZ01005971.1, from coordinate 897 downwards.
TTATACTGGTACGCATAGTTGGACTATTTATTATGGTTTCGATTTACATATTTTGCTTTATTTCTGTACTGATTTTTCAAAAAAGAAATAAATTGAGTGGTAGTGTTGGTACTGGGGCAGAAATGTGAGAGTGTAAACACCTAACCGAGCCTTATTATTATCGTGGTGAACTCGATCCCTATTTGAGGAATTTAAATATATTATATATTTATTTTGTCGTTCTGGTAACGAGGTAAAGCGTGGCGTTGAGTTCCACCACTCAACACGCATTTCTTTCAATTCGTAACACTAGGTTTCTAAGTTTCCTTTACCTACACTTATTTTAATGAACATTATCACGTTACGGCCATAACAAAATTATTCGTAATATAATATAGCTCGAATATTTTCTATATACATATAAAGAAACATGCATGTCTTGAAAATAAAATACAAATTAGAATGGAGTGTCTTAACACTAAGTTATTTTTGCCATAAAAAAAAACGTGAAGCGGCCATTGTGAAGCTATTGGCTGGGTACGATTTACAATAACTCTTAATAATAATTGTTGTTATAATTTTATAGTAACGGTTAAAACATTTTAACATTAGCAAGTGAAAGCTTACAAAATAATGGACTTCCTGTGCGGGCTTTTAACGAAAAATTAATCTTAAATTGGGTGAGAAAAATGAATCAATGTAAAGTACAAGACGGCGATGAAACCTTATTAAGTTATGTATCTTTTATATTTTTTTTTTAGAAATGAATTTGTTATTATTTTACGAAATTTTCAATAATTGTGTTTTTGTATAAAAGAGCGTTGTTTTTGAAGTGAAACTTCTTTATCGGCGTTGGAAAAAAATTTACCGTCACATTTTTCGGTTACGCGTCCCATTTTTCTGTTACGCGCCATGTTT
>DWMZ01005970.1:0-10601 GCA_018249855.1 Eueides tales michaeli | reverse complement strand
GATATATAAGTGGCGGCAACCGGCGTCCTCGGATTATTTCCTTATAACCAATAATAAGATGCTGTTTTGCGTATATTTTGCATATAGAAATGTCTCTCACTCGGTAGGTCCGTTTATCGATTTGCTTTTATAGATAAATGTTTCATTTATACAATTTTGCCTTGTTATACCTACTCTATTACTGTAGGAAATCTACTTTGTGTAGTGTTTTTAAATAGTTTTCCTTTTATTTCATTTAAAGTTTTCATTAATTTTATTTCCTCGTTCCGGTACCAAGGTAACGCGAGGTGATGGATTTCACCACTTAACACTCAAAGCCTTGAGAATTCTGCAATATGTAAAGAACGGAGTGTCTTAACACTAGATTCCTTCTGCTGAATTTGCAATGCACGATACAACATGAAGTTAAATAAAACATTCTTTGTTCTAGTAAAGCAATGTCTACAAAATTGTGCGAAAATTATAGTGTCTTAACACTACTATTTTGCCAAGCGATAAGAGGTTTAGAGTTATTCTCAATTATTAACTATATTTTTTTGTGTTTAATTTATATTTAAGGCACTTTTAATTGGTATTAAAAGTGCCTTAAATATTACGTGTTTTTATGTGTGTTACTATAGTGAGTATACTTATGAAGCTTTTTGATATATTTTTTCCTATTGTTAGTCCATTATGAATAATAAGAAATTACTGTCCAATAACTCAATCGATTGTCACGTCACTGGGCGTATATTGAACTAAAAAATGTGTTTGAATACCTATCGGGCGGAAATACGTATACATTTTTAATACTGGTTAATTTTCATTATATTTACTATTGGGATAAGCTTAAAAGCTTAAAAGCTCTTCTCCCCCTTTACGCATGAAGAGTACTTAAGAGTACCTAGTGTTAAGATATTCCGTTCTCCACTTTCCTTTCGAATTCGTGTTATTAGGTGTATGACATCAATTTTTATTTTTGTCGCATATGATACAAGAAAAGTATTATGATTTTTATTTACGTTTACGGTTTACGTTTATTCCCCACATAGCAGGAAGAACCTGGTAACCTAGTGTTAAGACACTCAGTTTCCCTTAAAAGCGGAATTTCCGCAGAATTCTCAAGGCATAATTTTATAGTAAACATTAAAATAAATAGAACTATTTAAATAATTATCTAAAACGCCATGACCCCTGCTGCCTACATGCAGCGGCACCGACACGTCTCGAAGTAATGATTCAAACGAGCCTTCCGCAAAAATGTTCCGCACAAAAGATGGACTGATTCGGATGACAGATTGATTAGATACGGCTAGGGTTGTGCCGTGTAGGTTACCTTATATTTTATATGTTTCAATTTATAGTTTTATAGAACTTTATAACCTTATACTTCACTAGCGACCTGACCGCGGCTCTGTCCGCTTGAAATATATTATATTAATGTACTAATTTCTTTAGTTCTAATAACGTTATCGAATTTTGTCGAATTTAATATTTAAAATTGGCATAACTTTGTTATTTTTAGTCGATTTAAAATAAATGTAAACACAAAATTTTAAGTGGTCTACATTTAAATCTAATTAGCCGTTTCTTTAGAGACAACGTTCACTTACAGATTTAATATAAGTATAGATTATTAAGTATTTCTGATATTCTTAGGGTACATGGTTAAAAAAATGTATTATCCAAATTCATTTACCATTTTCCTGATACCTAATTCGATTGAAATTCGGTATTTACAACCATAAATCTTTTTAAAATTTTATTATTTATTTATAATTTCTTTCCGTTTTTTATCATTCCTGTCCGTATTTTCCTTCCATGATTGCTAAGTTAACGCTAATAGTAGCTGATACATGAATTACTGTATTTGAAAAAGTTTACCCTCAATATGATATCATATTAACTAACCGGTAAGGTTCATTCAACTAAAAATTAATTAAACTAAAAATTAACTAAAAATTAATTCCAATTGACTGGAATATATGCATAGGGCAATTTGAATAAAAAATTTAATACATTTTAGTAAAGTTTGTCTATGTATTATAACAAAGGAGAACAACCCTAGAATAATTAAGTACAAAGAACTAAGGAAACATGGTTGTTCAAAGATCCATAATGCTTGCCTCCGTACCGCCCACGCCCCGCGCTTATGATGGATGGACGAGCAGTTCTTACTGTACACTTATTCTACAATACCTTGCCTTAAAAGTTATATTTAATATTAGTCGTTGCACACAAATTTGTAGGCGTAAGAAGAGAAATTCTATTTTTTATATCTCTTTTCTATCTCAGGTCTACCCTATACTTAATCTACTAAGATAAAACAATTTTAACCGGATTAATCGCGTATATTGATTGATAAACATTTTTGGAAACACGACGTTTCGAACACTTTACAGTAGTCCGTGGTCACGGGTAGACTACCCGTTATTAATCCGGTTAAAATTGTTTCATTTAAAATGTGTAATAATCGCGAAAATCATACTACTATTACATAGGAAGAGTTTTATTGAATGTAGATAAAAATAAATATAGATAAAAAAAACCTTTTCGCCATAATTTCTATGCGTTTTCAATGTATATTTATTAATTTCAATTGCATATCTGAAGTGTTAATTATATTAGCATTCAATTTCTTAGCATCTTTCTTAGTTCTTCATCTTTGTTGTTTCTTAGTATCTTAGTACAAAAAAATGGTAAAAAAAAAAGTAGCTTTCTATGACTTATTGCGAACTCAGAAAAATAATATGGCAAAATCATTAGTTAGTCAATGAAATTTAATAATGGTATTTGAATATAATTTTGTGTAGTTAATATATCCTATACACTTTATCACTAAGGATTCTTTTATTAAATTGATAATTTTATTTAATGAAGACAATTAATAATTTTTTAAATGATGCTTTAACTATCGTTTTACCAAGCGAAATTAATAGATTTAAATATTTTTTTTACTTTAAAAAAATATTGAAAAGATATAAAATAGTCTAAGGTTATTTTCAAATATAATTAATTGTCATGTGATAGGAAAAAAATGTTATACAACGAATATTGCCGATTCGTTGCCACATATCTGCAAATGCTTTTTGAAATTTCGCCAGAGGCGCCACCAATGTTTGTAAATAGTCATTCGCATTTACATATTTAACTTGTTTTATTTAATTTTATTGTATTGTTGCACAAAACTAGCGTTATCTATAAATCGAAGAATATTCATAATAAAATTTATTTTTTCATATATGTAAAAGTTCATATATGTGAAGTATAAAACGACCAAGACCTTAAGAGATTGTCTATCACTCACTCAGTTTTAAGTACCTGAGATCAATTACGTGAGTTAGTGCCAGAGTAAGCTCTGGAGCCCAACTCATAAAAAGACATATTCCTTGTCACGTCATTAGAATATGGTTTAATTTTCTTTTATAGATATATTTTAACTTCATACTGTGTCCTGCCCATAGAAGGGTAGGCCGAGAGTACCTACTAGGTTCCCTAGTGTTAAAGCACTCCGTTGCCCACTTTCCGCCGAATTCTGGAAATATTGCCTGTTGTGTGGTGGAACTCAAGTACAAGTACCTAAATAAAAACAATAAGACCAGGCACGAGAAAATAATTTATTGATCTAAAATTATTAGTTTCTCAGATAACTTAGCTTTATCAATAAGTAAAGAATTTACGATTGTGAATTAGCATATCCACCTACTTGCATTAACGTCGCTTGTTAATTTTCTAGTAAATGGTACCTAACTGGCAATACTAAACTACCAGATGCATAATGTTTATGCAAATACAGAATTAATGTAGGAAATTCATAATAATTGTTGCTTCAAGGCTTTATTTGAAGTTATTATATAGGATTTGCATAAATTGTAGGGCTTTTGTGTTATTAACATAGTCTTATGGTCATACATTGTAATTTAGATGCAAAGGTTACGGTTTGGAATGTATTTTAACGAATTACATGTTAAGTGGTATATATTTATTTTTTCAGTTTATGTGAAGAAAGCTACCTATATTTCACGGTCTGCATCATAATCAAGAGATTGTACCAAATATTTATGAATAAGGTAAAATAAAATGCTATATACATTGAGATTAAAAACTAATTGACATCAAATTTTATATATTATAAATGAAATATATCCTAGTTATACATAAATTATAAATATTTCCTTATTAACTTGTTAATAAACAATGCTATGAGTTAACTTACGTATAAAAACAATCCTTTGCACTCCTTGAAATCCACACATTAGACAATCCACTGTAGTTTTGGTTCTCAAAAACAAAATTTTATTAACAATAAAATAAAAAATATAATAATGCTAATAATACGTAATACGTAAATATCACAGATTTCAATTCATTAATTTAATTAATGAAACAGAATAATACAAATAAAATTGTTTAAAACTGAATTAAGTGCTTTAGACATATATTTTCCCGCCGAAAATTCGCTGAAATGTTTTTACAGCGGCGCGTTTAGGCAAAGGCATTGATGCATACTGCCAAAGCGCGTGAGTCCGAGCGCAGGCTGTACGCTTGTGGGTCAACGCCTACAGCCTACAACCTGCAATGAGATCACGGTGTTTCGAACGTAATTTACACTTACGCGTAATGCAATCTTTTGTGCGCTAAATAGATTTTTAGATAGCAAAAAAATGAAAGACTTTCTTTGTTAAAGAACTCCGTATATAGATTAAAAATATACACTTTATTTAATTATTTGTAAAATTTAAAAAATAACAAGCAATGCTTAATAAATATTTTTCAAGTGAAAATGTTTATTTAATTATATTTTGGGTAATAAAGGCAAAGCGCGGCGTTGAGTTCCGCCACTTAACACACAATCCCTCACATTCGGCGGAAAGTGGGGAACGGAAGTGGAACGGAGTACCTTAAAACTAGGTTCCCAGGTTCCCTCTACCTACTCTACCTTGTGCGGTATACAGCGTGAAGCTAAAAAAAAATATTGAAAAAAAAATAGAAAAAAAATGTTTATTTAGGTATAGCTAATCAATAACTATAATAGCTCGATGACTTAATACATAATTTTAATTTACCTGAGTTCGTTGTTGTTAGTTCGCATGCAGCAATGTGTACATGGGTGCACATCGTTCGTAATTAGGATGATGCTATCATACATTGAGTTTTGTAGTCATTGTCTAGTATGGGAATTACTAATGAAACTTTAATTGTTTATGACATCAGGAACTATACTTTACATTATGAGGAAATAAAACATATTTATTTATTCTTTGCTTTTAGGAAAAACAAATAAAACACAGTCATTTATTGAAAGACATAACATATTTTTTATTGCAAAATACAAACAGTCAGACAGTAATTAATAAAAACTAAAAAGCACATGTAATTTGGTAACTAACAGATTATTAAAAATGTATATATAATAATATTTATATTTCAATATTAGTTTACAAAATAGCTATATATTTTAGTGTGTGTATGTGTTAGGCAGCATTATCGCCGCCATCGTTGATCTGAGCGGGCATGTAGTCGAAGAGCACCGCCTTCTTGTTGTAGCCGCAACGGAACAAGTTCCACGCGAGCTCCTCAGGAGTGTCTCCAGGTTGATCTGCGCACTTCTCTAAAACCTAGTTTTAAATAAAAAAAGCATACTTTGATCGTTTATTATTATTATACTTAATTATATTAATATTTTAATGTCTATATATTCGTTGAGATTAGTGAGTGAATAAGAGGTATTAATATTTTAATGTATATTTTTAATTGAGATTGTGTTTTATTTTATAGACCATGCATTGGTGAGGAAACTGAAAATCGTGTAAAAAATTTCTTAAATAGAATAAATTAAATTAATTAATTAATTAATATTATTGTATGTATACACAAAAAAATGCTGAATTTCGGTTTTAGTAAAGGTACATATTTTAGTTTGTGTATTTATTATTAAAATTATATTTTTTTAATTTTTAATTTAAAAACTTTGACTTTTTTGTCAGGCTACTTAGGTTTTAGCGCGATTATTAGCTTTGTGTAGATGAATATTTGACTGTAAATGGTGAAAATATTGTATTTCTTTTATATGTATATGTAAGTGTGTTACCACTTAGCCCAGTCAGGTCAAGTCAGTTAGGTATAGAGATCTATCTTGCTGCAAAAGTCTGTAGGTGTTTATTTTTTTAAACTAAATCTTTTGTGAATTTTTATTTTTATTAAATACACAATCCAATATAAATATTTATTTTTATATTACGCGAATCATATCGTGAGTAGACGATACTCACGCTTTGCTCTATTATCCGAATTGGAAAAAACATTTCAATGGAGGCATAATCACCTCTTTATTTTATATCCTCACCTTTTTATTTTATATCTTTTCAACATGTATTATGGTGGAAGTGGAATAGATTAAAAGAAAGAACATGGTGTCCATTCTGTTCACCATTTTCCCAACAAAGAACATTGCATATTAAGCGACGATACTTAACGCTGCACTTTGTATACATTTTAATGTTATACATATCTATACTTACAATAAATCTGTACCGACCGATCTGTATAACCGATCACTGTTTGTACATTGAAAAAAAAAAATCTTATAGGGATATTTTAATAAACCTCCTTATAAGTTTTTTTTTAATATATCATAAGATATATATCAATAATGGGCGTAAAATGGTGATTTGCATTTTTTTTTGTCATTTTGCGTTTGCACATGCTAATCTCAGAAACGGCCATATTTAAATGCAGTTTTATTTTTTATATTTTCGCAATCTTCTTTCAACATTTAGTATGTGTTTTATTTAAATCGGTTAAAAAATAAAAAAGTTACTTCAAATATTAGGTTCGACAAAACTGCTACAAACATTTTATTCATATAGCTGAAATTTTAGTTTTCAATGTATAACTATTATTTTAAAAGTGATTATGTTATTAGAGCAATAAAGTAGTTGAAATTAGTAAATAAAATAGTCATAGTGCCAATTTTAAATAAGATAATACCTTAGTTACATTCTTGCCATCAGCACGATGTGCCATCTTGCCGAGTACAGCAGTTTTCTGGAGCTTTCCGTCCTTACTGATGACCTTGCACTTCAACAGCACGCAGTAGACGTGCCTCTTTAGCGCCGCGTCATCCACCAGCTCACCATGAAGGAGGCTTTCCAGGAGTTTAGGGTCCACTTGGGACTGCGGCAGACAGGCCTCGGAGTGCGCACGGAACATTGCCTTTTCATCTTTACCAAGATTCTTGATGTGTTTAAAAAGTTATATTGTATTATTGTAGGTTTTGTTTTTTTTGTTATTGTTATTATAGGGAAATTTATGTTTTATTGTGAAGTATATGTATGTAATAGTTAATTTTGCGGTGGTAGGTATTTAAGACATAACAAGTACATACATATACCTAAGTGATTAATTACAAAAGTTACATTAGAGATTTTCTTTCCTTTAAGCTTAAAATTAAGTATGTTTATCAAAACTCACCACGCAATTTTTGCAATCTGCAAACACCTGAAAGAATACATCAAATTATTTGATAGGTAATGTATTATTAAACTAAAGAATATATATAAAAATAAATAGAGTACCATAATAATGGGAATGGGCACGGCAAACGAGCGTGTCACCTGATGGTAAGTGATCACCGCCGCCAACGGCCCCGTGTAGCACCAGAGGAGCTACAGGAGCTTTGCCGGTCTATAAATTAGATGAGCACCGGGGCCCGGCAATATCAAGTGCGAAACGCAGTGACCGAAGCCACTACTAAACGCCGATTTTAAATGCCGAGGGTGGTAATAATCCGGTCGAGTCTGCCCATGCGTGTTGTCATTGCTGACAACGTGACCCTCCCACACGTACTTTAGTCTCTTACTACACGATCAGTACCAGGGTGATCCTATTCTATGCCAGAATCACACGGCTACTTTTACCTAAATAGATATATACCAAATAATTCATTTTAAAATTTTAAATTAAATACCGTAATGTAATATAATAATTTAATATTATCACATTACTATTCAAACGCCGACACGTTCTAATTTTTACACGTTTTCAAAATAACCATTTTTCTTTCCCAAGTGTGGATTAACACATCGTCAAATCGTAAAAATATTAAATTCACATTCATACTTTCATCATCATATTATATACCTGCTGAACAACCATCACGCTCATCACCAAAGACATTATCATCATCACGGCCGTCATCATCACGATCAGCAATCCTTACGACAGGTACACCGGCAGGAGCAGCAGCACAACAACCAGCGACAGCCGCAACAGCGCTTGCAGTAACACTCGCGCGAGGTACGATGCGGAGACGGATTTATGCGTACGCGCATGTTTGTGAAGTGGTACTATTGGTATAATTTGTATTTGGGAGTTTGCTTCGAGTTATCTGAAAATTTTTGTTTTATTGTAAAATTGTATTTTAATTATTGAAATGTCATTTACCATTTATGTAAGTAACTGCAAAAATTTTTATTCAAATAATAATATTTGAATGGTCTAAAAGTCAAATATTGTAAAAGATTTGTTGATAAATAAAATTACTTTAACGTAGCCCTTCAATAATTATTTATAATTGTACATTTGACATTAATTAAGCATAATTATTTTTACAATTGCAATACGATCATTTCGAGCTTTTATTTTTAAGTTAATTTATTATTATTTATAAGTAAAATTAACTATAGTAGGGTCGCGTGAACCTGTATTAATTACAGACACTAAGCGTTTATTTGGTAAACAGCATGCGGACGCGACATCACAACATCGCCGCTTCAGTTCACAAATATGCACGCTTTTGTTTCATACTGTACATAATATGTACAATCACTGTAGCTACTACGGAAATGGTATCTTAAAACTTACCTTGATATATATTTTTGAAGGAAAACTTAAAAAAGATTTTTGAGTTAAGCCTTTTTGTAATAGTCGCCTCTGGACCTAAATAAAAGATAACTCTTTTTTAGAAGAAGATTGGTCTAAGTTTCTATGTGTTAGGAATTTTTGTAGATATTGTATTAAAAACGAAATTCACTGATAATATATTAAATGAAATGTTTCGTCAATTTCTGCCTATTTTGGAGGCATTTTGGTTAGTACTCAATGCTGCCAGTAGCGGATTTACAACTAGGCTTAGTAGGACATAGCCCAGGATGGCAAATTTGCGAAACAATTATTTTTTGGTACCTATTATATATTTTTGGTTATAGAAAATAAGACAGTGACTCGTTTCTACGATTACAATTTTTTCCTTATTTTTTATTTCTAAATTTAAAGGTCGAGAAAATTAGAAGACAGCGAACTTATTAAAAGCATTTTTCTCTCTTCCCACTGTCAGCTACCTTTTTGGCGTAATTTCTGCTATTGATTAGGATCTGGTGAATAGGTTAAAATAAATCGAAAAAAAGATAACATGGCAAAATTCATAATAAAAATTATAGGTACTAAGGAACTGTGGGCGGTATGTAATAGAAATAAAGAAAGTTAAGAGTAAACTACATATTAAATTTTTGGCCTTAACTGCATTTACTACAAACAATCTTACTCAATCAGTAGATTAAAACCAAATCTTCAAATATATAGAACGAAACGAACGAAGATCTACAAATTTGATTACACATACACACACGCATACACATATGATTACATATCCACACTTGTGATAATTCTCACAATACTATACTTGTGATAATTCTCACAATAAATTTACTTGTAATATTCTCACAGTGATACATTCAGGATAAATATATTTCCTGTCATCTTAGATAAATTTGTATTCGAATTATGTAAATGCACGTATTTTGCCCCACTGTACTATAAAGACTTCAAGATGATAAAATTCTAAAATCACTATACTACAATAATATTTGATATAGTATATATTTAATTACCTTTGATATACCCTATGCATGCACACGGCGGAGGGCGGGCGGCGCGGGCGCGCGGGGCACGCGCGCTGCAACACGCAGGGCGCCGCGCCCAGCGCCACTAGCGACGTCAGCAATAGTTGTAACAGCATGCTATGGCTAGAGACTGTTAATAAACGTTGGATATATTAATGAAATGAAATAAAATGTTTAATTTTTTTTTAATTAAATATTTATATGTTTTATTTCTCCACTCTGGTAACAAGGCAAAACGCGGCTTTGAATTTCGCCACTCAACGCGCAAGTTCCGTGTAAAGTCGACCTACCCTGTCATGTGCTAAAACGTAAAGCGGGAAGAAAAAAGAAGAAAAGATATATTAATTAGTAGTGTTTTTTATTTATTTAAGTACCTGGTAACTGAACACCTTAACAGTCGCTATGTAATTTGATAGAATATAAACGTATTTAATTTTAAATCAAGCTTAGTAAACTTTCATAGTAATTCTTTATTATTTTTAAGACAAAGTAACAGATAAGTAACAAACTTTTAATTTCGCCTTGTTATTTTTATTCAACGTATAGTGAGGCAAGTGAAGTTGCTACTATTTTAATAAGTTTTGATATTTTAATTTAAATCGATATATATATATATATATATATATATATATATATATATATATATATATATATATATATATATATATATATATATATATATATATATATATATATATATATATATATATATATATATAT
>DWMZ01005969.1:0-10602 GCA_018249855.1 Eueides tales michaeli | reverse complement strand
AATAACTTATACTCAAACGATATATTAATAATACTAACCGAACTAAGTTACCGAAGTGAACTTTATAAGAAGGTAACCTCAAAAAATATTTTCAAGATTCCGTAGCATGATAAATATAAAAAGGGAATCCTTCAAGAATTGCTTTTTATCCATCTGTCAGTGTATCAAGATCACTTATCTCGAGACCGCCTGGAAATATGAAGCTGAAATTAATATTTAGTTTAATATTTCAAGCTTCTAAGTCAACGCAATCAAAGATACGAGCTAAATTTTCACCGTTTTGGCCGAATTTTGTATGAATTTGCCACGTAATCAAAATCTGTAGGATACTTCTTGGGACCTTTCTGTTATAAAATTTTGCATTAAATAAGAACAAAATTTGTTGATGGAAAGAGAATCAATAATTAAAGCAAAATTTAAATATTTTTTTTCTTTTCTTTCAGCTTAACGCTGAATCCCGCACATGGCAGGGCAAGCAGAGGGAACTTTGAATTTTGGTGATAAGACTCTATACCAGAGCCAAGAAATGAAAATATTATTTATTTCACTTTCTCACTATTTTTCGTTTACATTCTTTGTTTACTGTCAAACACTGGCATCCCTGCGCCACGATATGCCTCAAATAGTTAAAATTTATAAGTATTAATATAAATAAAAAAAATCATAGAAAAGTTAAATTTTCTTATTTGTATAAGAACGTAGATAGAAATTAAACCTTGGTTTTATTTCTTCGAGTGAAAATCTTACCTTTCACATTTTTTTCATAAGGGTTAAAAATTATTTTACACATATTTAAAAACTACTTTTGATTGAAAAAAGAGAGCAGTGATATTTATCTAAATTTTATTTATTTAGTTTAGTTTCACCCTTTATTCCGCATAGGATAGTATAGAATAGGGCTTATTCCCGATTATTTATCCCGATTATTATAATTAATTCCCAAAGTGAGTATTAATACAACAATATAGCGCTTACAGTAAGGCTGTTTTCTATTATATATATCGTATTCTGCGTATAGAAAGGTGGTCAGTGGGAATCCGGGAACTCAGTGTTAAGACACTCTGTTCCCTTGGGGACATTTTCGTTTCCCAAATTCTACCCAATTTGCTTTTCGTTACCTCAAAGAAATCGAATCCACAAAGTGCAGCATTTACAGTCGCATGTTTGCACCCCTTTACTTCGTAGACCAAACGTTTTCTTTATATTAATTAATTATTGATAAACCAAAAAACATATTAACTAACTTTGTTTTAAATTATTTGCTTATTTATGTCATAGTTGTATAACTAAATTCGTTCTTGAACTATTATTTTTTGGTCACAAAAGTTATAACCACAGCCGATGTATATACAATGCCTATACTTTATGCGGTAACTTTTTTAGTTGGGAATAGATCTATTAAATATCCGTAGGTACCTCATATATCTGTCGTTAGAACACGTTAAATTTTTATCACAGAAATATGACATTTAATCCTATAAAAATAAAATTATAATCGTTTGATCTTTAACATTTGCTTTTCGACACGTTTTGAATGCTCACATGCGGTAGAAATGTGACAATTTTAACTAAGGTTTAATACTCATTGTGAAGGTTTTATATATTTAACGAACGTTATACCGTTTAATTATAATGGTCATAAATATTTTTCCATCTTTTTGGGCAATTTTCGTTAAGACATTTTTTGTGTGTTCTAAAATGAGTACTTAGATTCTGTTTGATTTTTTTTAATGGATCATTTTATTTTGGCTAAGAAATCTGGGTTTTCTTGTCTTTATTTTCTCACTTGCACTTGAAGAAGAATTGCCGTGGTGAGTAGCGGAACTTAATAAGCCGCTTCGCCTGGCCAGAGCAAGCAAATGAAAATATTTAATATTTCATTCCTTCGAACGGTGATAGAACCTACAACCTGTTGTGTTTACAGTCGCACGCTTATGCTCCTGCGCCACGATGGTCCCCAGCCAATATTTCGTTTAATAAGATTTTAAAAAACTATAAATGTTTGATTAAGGCAAAGTGCCCATATAATTTTATTTTACGTGTTTATTCATTGTTTTTAATAGGAACGTTACCAAATAAACAGATAGCATATTAAGAACAAGAATTTTATTGAAAAATCAAGACTACACATATCATGTACATCTACACTTTTAATATTTTACCATGGCAATTGCATTTACTTATAAATTTTGTCTTAATTGGAAAATGAATCCACTACTTTCGTCATAATAGTCAAAACGACTAACTTTACCAAACGATCAATATAAACAGTATATAATATATGATTTCACAAACTAACTTTGTAAATGGTTCGTATTTCCAAAAGAACTTAAAAAAAACATGACGTTGTAGCAAAACTTATCTAATAAAAACATAAATATTTCTTTGTAAAATTCAACCCCTTGTGAAACTACCCTGTGTCTACACGGTCACTGCGTAACTGGGACATAACAGTACATTGTGTTATTTTATGTAAGAATGCATTTTGGCCTAATCTTCGCTATATTTGGGGCTATTTAAGCTTGAGTGTCAGCTATGTCATAAGCCTTAAGGAAAATGGTGATAGAGTTCGTGTAATATCTTTGTCTAATATATTTGTAGTTAGGAGGCCTTCCGTGGCATAGGGACCTAAGCATGTGACTACAAGGGACAGGTTGTGGGTTCGATCCCCACTCGAGGAAATAAAATATTTAATATTTTAATTTTTTCGTTCTGGTATCAAAGCAAAACGCGGCGTTGATTTCCGCCAATGATCACACAATACTTCAAATCCAGCGGATAGTGAGGAATGAAACGAAGTATTTTAACACTACGTTCCCTGTTGAAATGCCTGAAAATGAAGAGCACAAGTTTCCTAAAGGGAACGAAGACTTATTTCATGCATTATTAAGCCTTTGCTGCTTAGTTCAGTCACGCACTCACATTAAATGAAATCTGTATGTGAAGTAACTATCTCGGTCACATATTCCCGTATCTGTCATGAAAATATCTTGCTCAGAATTATTATAAGTTAGAAACATGGCTAGCTTTGGTATGACTTATGGGCGTACGTGTCATTACTGATATCACTTAATCGTTGTTCATAATGAGTATTTATAGTCAAGCAAAAAAACTGTAAATGCGGTTCAAATCACGCTAAAGGGAATAAATTATTTTCATTTCTACACTCTAGGAACAAGATAAATCACTGCCACAGAAAGGACTGCCTAAAAAATGGAAAACTTTATCTTCCCGCTTCACAAAAATAAGCGTGTAACTACAAAATAGTCAATTTTTCTTAAGGATATCTCCCACTTAAAATTTAATTAGTTCCACTTAGAGACCAACGTAGGTTACTTGCCACTCACAGTTACAGCTATTTGTGGAGTGCTCCAAGTGTTTAGAGTGGAACTGGAGTCTAGAACTGTAAAGTACTTGCATTGTTTGATGTAAACAAGTCTTTATGCACGAAAAAGCTCACGCAGAAAGAATTTAAATTAAATATCTTATATTGTGCTTGTTTTATTTATTGTAAAAAAATATAAATTAATTAAATTCACATGAAAGATAAGCTTAAATAATTAGGTCATAGCTCTATCTATCAGTTAATAATTATTATTGAATGCACAACGGTATCTGAACTGCAAAATAAAAAATATATATATATAAATCTTGACACTGTTTTTAGTTCATCTTGTCAATAAGTATATAAAATAAATCATAGATACATATAGAAATAATAGCAAGTTTTCAAGTACAATATTCATATGTCATAGTCGAAACTTTCCTATTCCGCTTGGAAAACAAGTACGAATTGATGATGATGATGTTATGTGAGTGAATTTCAACATAAATTCATCTTAAATATGAAAAATATTCCGAGCCATCAAAAGACGTGGCTTCAAACGGTATACAAATAACATTCATTCTCAATCTTACGAGAGATAAACAATTTTGAAAGAATATGTAAGCCAAAACGTAAACAATGTGATCAAGGACTTTCGTGTAAGTTAACGCGCTAGTTGAGAATATTTATTGAAATGAATGCTTTGAGGTTGAAATAGCACAGTAATGACATAAAAATTGTGAGCTTAATGATTACTATATATTTTTATTTTTTTCATTTATATTTTTATCATTTTTCATTTGTCAGTTTCACGCCGTATCCCGTACTTCGCAGGGGGAAGTTAGGAACCTAATGACACTCCGTTCTAATTTAATTCCCCATCGTATTAAATTGAACTAATTATTTCCCTTTTTCTCTCAAAAAAATTAATAAATTGAATAACGAATAACGCTTTATTTATAAAATACATAATATTTTTTTTAAGTGTAATATGAATATAGACATTTAGTCGTCGCGGACTTTTTTTTAGAACTTGTACAAGAGAAGAATTAAATGTCCTAAACTTATAGTGTAGCACATGCACAGACATCCCTGAGATAGGATAATGTTTTTTTAACAAATCCTATATAAGGGTTGAAAATATGATTGTGATATAATATAGACTGTAGCATTCCTCTAAAAATGGGTTGAAAAAAATAAGTAGCTTAATTACCTTCAAAGAGCGCGTCTTACTATCTTATCATCACGTGTCGCGTATGCTCATTTTCTTTGTCTTCTCCATAAAAAAAGTTCTTGAAGTTAGGTCATTCAATCAAACAAACAAACAAATTTGCTTGTTTGGTTAGCCTTAGCTTAGTGCTAATTACATAAAAACCAGTCAAGTGCGCTATTAGTTTATGGCTGAATGAACTCATTTTATATGAAACGCACTATAAATAAAAAGTTTTTAAAAGTTTTTATTTGTGTCTTAATAAATTGCCATTTTTAATTTTCCTTTATTTTCCCTTCAATTTCTTATTTCTTGCCAAATTTCATAATGTATACGAAATATCTTATAGGTTACACATTAAACAACCCACAAATATAGGTTATTTTTTTTTTTCCATAAGCCTAATTATTTTCATTTTCTGAATTTTGTCTTCATTGTATTGTAAGTTCTTACTTCGTGCCAAATTTCATAACTGTAGATCCATTG
This sequence comes from Eueides tales michaeli, assembly GCA_018249855.1. Lineage (NCBI taxonomy): Eukaryota > Metazoa > Arthropoda > Insecta > Lepidoptera > Nymphalidae > Eueides > Eueides tales. The sequence goes on along the minus strand of DWMZ01005969.1, from coordinate 5,581 downwards.
AAATCTTGAATTATTCAGTGCTCTAAGACAACATATATTTTTCATTGATATCTCTACACACAACTGACGGACAGACGGATGACAAAATTATCTTGATAAGGGTTATGACATTTCCACAAAAAGAATTAAGGTTGAATGTCACTGCTTGTTCTTTTATATACCGTTTATTTTAGAAAGATGGAGTGCCGTGTTGGAAATTGAAGCCTCATTTATCTGGTCTTGAAAATGTTTATTTTAAAATAATAATCAACAGACCCTAAATTGCCTCCGTACTTATATATATATGAATATCGTAAAAGTAAATATTAATGACTTAACATAATAACAAACTACTAATGTAATTACTTATTTCCACTACTAGTTCAGGAACGGAAGATAAATTTCAACGGGGATGAGCTAATTTTAAAAAATCCTTACCGGTACTATCACGTTGCCGCAATGTAATTAACTTAGCGAACAATGTGCTTAATAGCTTCGAAAACATTGTAAACTAATATGCGGTCTTTAGGGATAACGTTACGATTAAAATAGATAGAGATTTTCTCAAATAACTAATGAATCTACAGATATAGAGATAGTTTAATGTTTTAGCTGTTTAATGAAGTATGAGTGATATATGTAGGTATTTTTTTAAATTTTTATACAGAATTAAAATGAAAATTTACATCGTTTTAAATTATTTTTCACAAGTTTGTAAGTATTTCTATAAGATTATTTGTAAGGTTAATTTGGAATAGTGAACAAGGTAAAGCAAGTAACACACTATTTTTAATTACAAGTTTTAATCGTATGAACGTTTGTATTATATCCCTGTCGTGGGACTAACGTGCGACTGTAAACGCGACAGGTTGTGGGTTCGATCCCCGCTCGACTTAAATGCCTCACATTCTAGAACAATGTGGAGAAGAGAACGTTTTGTCTTATCTGTCTTAACACTAGGTTCTCAAGTTCCCCCTGCTTCACCTCGCACATTTGACCTGGACAGATTCGAAGAGGTATGGGCTTAAAACTAGCTACGTTCAAATTGTTATACGTTTTCTAAATGAATATAAATATTGACATATAAAGCTTTATTTGAAGTAACCATTGCTTCAGTCTATTTATAGCCAACAAAAGTTACTAGAGCGTTGACAACAGGATGTACATCTGTGACCGTTTGCCGGAAACAACGGTTATATGCTGGTCTGCAGAAGTCTAAAAGTTTCATATTATACTTATACATACATATATACATAATTTCCCTCTGCTTACCCTGCTTTTTGCGATCCAGCGTGAAGCTGAGAAAAAAATTGGCACAGATTTTTTACTAAAATAATGATCATACATACACAAGTGTCGCGGAGAAAAAGACAGACTTAAACTCAGCATACTACTATAAAAGTTTATAAGGTACCATATAAGATATTAAAATGCTCTCATAGTTTTTACATCTCATTTTGTTTTTTTTTTTCATTAAAGCACTGTCCATTCGCCGATTTCCATTCGCTCTATTTAAAAAAAGCGCTTAACAAGTAATATCTAGAAATTTGACGCGGGAAAAGGGCGGAAATATATTTAAGCTCGGCCTCTTTCCTTCGCTATATGTAGGAAACAGCGTAGAGCACAATTCAGTAAAATAAACTCCATGTAGGCATCAATTAATATAAGTATTTTAAAATAAAATAAGAAAAGTATTTTAAACTAGATAAAATATATGTACATAATCGAAATGTAAGCAAATCTGTGTACTTCGTGAGCTTATGAATATATATTATTAACATGAGATTAGCGCTAAATAGGTTACGTGAAGCTTTGAACACATAATTGAGTTAGTCGTTTGGAAATGACTTGGTTATTTTTAACTCTTAAAGAGAACATTTTATTTTTGTATGGATTTTTTTAAGCGCCATCTCAAAAATAATATAGAGAGCTATATAAGTATTTCTGAAAGATTAGCAATACTGAAGGCTGTACACATGGCAGTAAGAGCTACAATATCAAATGATACTTATTTAAAAAAAGTAGACGAAAGTTTACCAACTGCCAAAAAATCACAATAAAAAGTGAACAAGAAATCACAAATTTCAAAGAATACCTCAACTCCAACATATCCAAAGATCTAACGCTCGCTGAGAATATTACTTCAATCCAGATATACTACGATAACAAAATCAGAGTGATGATGAAGCTTGCAAAGTGCACAAAAAGCGCAAAACACAAAGAAATGCCACAAAATATTTTCAGAACGTACATTTAAACTAAAAAAAGACAAGACTTACAAAGAACCTTCAATAAAACTAGAGAAATTAGAAACTGTGGCCTGTCGTGGCGCAGCGGTATAAACGTGTGACTGTAACCGACAGGTTCTGGGTTCGATCCTCAATCGAGGAAATATTTAATATTTTCAATTTTAATATTTAATGTTTCATTTCTTCACTCTGGTAATAAGGCAAAGTGCGGCATGAGTTCCGCCACTCAACACGCAACCAAGCAATTAGAAAAGAAATCTCAGTGCTTCACAAATTCGTCAACAAATACATTAAGAAAGATTACGCCAACTATAGACAAAAATTATTGACACCTAAATCAAAGTGGAAGCACGAAAAAAGCATTCAAAGAGTAGGAAACTAAAATAACTTGGATAGAAGAGCTAAAACAAGACGAAATAAGCAAACATAACCGCAGCAACGTTATCAACATAGCAACATAGTTCTATAGCGATCTCCAGTCACCAGCGAGGAGTTCCAAGACAATATCGATGAAGGTCACGTATTGAATAGACCACTGATCGAAAAACGACGTCATTGAGGCAATGAATAGACTCAAACTAGACAAAATCCCGGCCACGGACAGTGTAACAAACGAAACTTTAAAGATAGCTGCCGCAATATTAGCCGCATCCTTTACAGATTTATTTAATTTTATCCTCGAATCAGGAGAGACACTCACTCAATGGGCTGAGTCTCACATAATTTTGTTATATAAAAATGATGTCCCATAAGACATAAGTCCACTGCCGATTACATATAAGCTACTTTCAACAATCCTGACCAAAAAAAAAATTAGAAACGAAAGAACCCATCGAACAGGCCGTTCTCCACCATTGACTTTATTCACACACTCGACCTTCTCACCGAGAAACATCAAGAGTAGAATAGACCGTTGTACTTGGCATGTATTGAAGAGTAAAGTAGAGTCAAATTAGGAACAGCTGATTCTTGGTACCCTATAGAGAGAGCCGTTAGACAGGATGACCCATTATCATCTATACTATTCATAGCCACACTAGATTCAATAATAGACAAACTAATAATAACTGCTTATTTAAGTCACCTACATTTTGCTGACGACTTGGCTTGATATCAGAAAACAGAAAGGAACTACAGTACATAATAGAGTCACTAAACAAAGCTGGTAAAAGCGCTGGCCTAGAAATTAACTTATCTAAAACTATGCTCATGACAAACAGCACCAAGGTACAAATATACATCGATAAACGATCCTTTCCCATGTAACGAAAAATACATCTACTTAGGCATGAAAATAAAGTTTGACAAGCAAAGCATTCACCGTGAGATTGAGCGTAGGATCCAGCAAACATGGAAAAATTACTGGAGCTTTTAAAATACTTAAGAGCAACTTACCAATCAAACTGAAGACTAAGATTATGAATTCTTGCCTTATACCAAGCTTGACCTACGCCTGCTAACATGGAAGTTCAACACAAACATGAGAAATAAAATCATAACTTGCCAACGCGGAATGGAGCGCAGCATGCTAAATATTAAAAAATAAGCAAAATAAAACATACTAAAATACGCTACATAACAAAAGCAACTGATGGCTTGGCCCAGGTTTTTAGATTAAAATGAGGTGGAAAAAGAAAGAAAGGAAGACCCTTCAACAGATGGGAGGATGAAATTAAAAAATTAGACACACACTATTTATCTTTATCCACAATGAAGAACTATTTTTCTACTCAGTTCGGGTAAAATCGTACGTGGAAGAGTAGGCAGAGGGAACTTGGGAACCTAGTGTCAAGACATTCCGTTTCGTTTCATACTTTCTACAGAATTTTAGGTATTGCGTGTTGAGTGGAAACTCAACGCCGCGTTTGACGTTATTTCAAGAGCATAAAAATTAATATAGATCCTTTAGTGGGGATCGAACCCACAACCATCAGGGAGGTCGCCACAACAAATCTTAGATGAAGAAATTAAATTATTAATAACTATTTTTTTTTATAACATTTTACAATTCAACTTTTGTATCAACGCAGGTGCTTTATATAATATTAATATTCCTAATAACAATTATAACATGTTATTGTAACATAATTTAGTAAAATTTATATTGAATTTATAATAAACTTAATTAGCATTCGCTACTCTAGAATAGAAGTGCAAAATTACTATACAGTCAGATATCAAGTAAAGCGGTCCACACACATGACAATAAGAGTATACAAATATAAAGTATAGGAAAAAGCGAGTAATAGAAAATATTTGTTGACTACAAAAGAATGATATGCATTTCAACACTATTTTATTAGGTCGACTTGTAACTTTTTAACTATGTAATAAAAACCAAGGAAGTAAATTTGACCCATTTGTTCATATTGCAGTTTGGTCAAGTAGAGAGATGAATGAGAGATAAATTCTTAAGGCGTTACGTTTTGAGTTGCGGTTGAACTTAATGCTGCGTTTTGTCTTGTTACCAGCGCTATATATGAAAACATCAAATGTTTCATTTTCTGTGGGGATCGAACAGACACTATAATAATATGGTATGGTGGTAATATGGTGGTGGCGTTAAGACTTTCACAGACTTTCATATACATGTACGCCACTCTGTTTACTCTTATACAAGGTTGTTCTTAGCACATTCTTTTTATTGTGAGGAAAAGCGTGTTTTTTTAGATTTAACGTTAAGCTTAATATTTAAAAGATATTTTCGTTTTCTTTCTTCATTTTCAGTTAACTTGTTGTTTCCCACAGAAATTCTTTCAAGATAGGAATCCGTAATTTCTACGATCATCAATTATTTCTTAGTTATGCATTTATTACTTGCATGAGATTCATGGGGACTTCATAGGCAACTTTTTAAAACAAAATAAGCTTCACCTTCCTCTTATAATAAAATAGCATATTAACTATTGTATGTTGACTAGTGGAACTAAACGCCGCATTTTATATACAAAAACACTTAACCGAAAATCACAAAATAAATAACACAGTGTAAAAGCCCTTACATTTGTTATGACCTAACCATAATTACATTTAAACGTTCCTGATTCATTTCCTCACTTGCGTGCCCAAAGCCGTATCATTATAATGCGTGAGAGTGCGATACGTGGCTTAATAGATGATATTACCTTGTAACAAGCTGTATGTTTAATGAATTTCATTTTTGTATGATTATTTTAATTTTTGAGGCCCGTTATGGCGCAGAGGTGAAAGCTTGCAACTGTACCGTGATAGGTTATGGGATCGATATTTAATATTTTTAATTTTTCGATGTGGTAACAAGGCAAGGTAAGGCGTTGAGTTCTGCCACTTAACACGCATCAAATTTAGTGGAAAGTGGGGAAGAAAACGTGTCC
>DWMZ01005968.1:0-10602 GCA_018249855.1 Eueides tales michaeli | reverse complement strand
ATTAAAATATTTTTTATGTGCTAATTATTGTTTTCATTAAAAATTTGAAGTATGAAACATAATTATGATAATGACGAATTCAATTGTATTTAGCGCGAATGTCTAATCTGATTTTCATTATCCCACACCGTTAATATAATGAAACATAAAACAATAGCAAGTTGCAATTGTAGTGTTTAGTGGGGCAAATTGCGAAATTGTTTTTTTCTTAATTTTTTATGGGAAAAAAATATTACTGAGTATGTCTAAATTCAAGAAACACTTAAGTGATGATTTTTATTGTGTCCCATTGAAACTAGTACATATATACGTATCGATCTGTATAAATAAATAAGTTATATATAAACTATACATCTATTTTTGTGAATGTATGAGAGAGATATGTTAATATAATAAATGTTTACTCAATTTTGAACATAAAACAAACAAGTATACTATTAACTGCTAAATTATTTTTTACATTTATTTATATGTAAAAACATATTTACTGACATATGTTTGTGTATATACTATATATGTATATGTATATATATATATATATATATATGTATATATATCTGTAAATATTATTAAAAGTGTAAGGCCTACCTTTTACACGATATCCAATAAGAGTGCCCCATTGATTCTTCAAATCCTCAATTTCTGTTCGAATATTAAGTTCACTAGAGAAAATTTTTTGTTGATTTATCAAATTTTTGCGGTTACTCTTGTCAGGTTGAAAAAATGACACAAATTTGTGAAGCGGACTCATTGTTCTTAAAAAAATGTACAAGTCGTTATTTTTGTTTGCGCAGTTACACTGGCGAATCAAGTATATAACGGTAGTTAGAGACGAGCATGTCACAGTTAGATTAGTTTTAAAACTGAAGTTGAATAGCCTAAGTGTTTTGACTAATAGTTTTATTAAGTTATATTCCTATTGAGAGTGATAAACACGACTATAAGAGCTAGAGCTAAGTATTTTTTTTGTGTTAGCCGTCCGACCGCTCGAACTATAGTGTCGCTTGCCCTCACCAAGCGCTTTCTTTAGATCGTCAAGAAACTTTCGTTGGGTACCGCTCACCCTGTACCGACGTGATTATAGGATTTTAAAATATTTCTATAGTATATATGTATATTCAAGTAATGTAGCAGTAAAACAGATTAAATATATTTATGGGCTTAGTTCTATTTAGTATCACATAAAAGTCTATTTTTTTAATAAATTTCATAGTGGCGAAACACATTAATGTCAACTTTTATTATAAATTCAAAAAAATATCAGATATAAAATTTCATACGTAATATATAGCGCAGATCATTTAAAGTCGTAGGTAGATAGATATAATCGTTTTCATTATATGTGACATAACATTGTGAATACCGCCGTCTTTTCTTCTCGGCTGTTAAAATCAAATAAGTATAAAGTATATTTGAAGAAAGGTAAAAATTATACAAGCATTATACACTGCGTGCGAGATTTAATATTTGGGGCTACTCCAAAAATGGCGATCAAATATCTCGATATTGAAGTAAAAAACAATGACATTCGTTTTGTGCTTAATGCATATGTATTACATTATTAATAGGTAGTACAGAAATAATATTAAAAAAAGGTTCAAAGTTTAAAATGCATTAACATGACATAACGACAGTAGTTAAAACTATAGATATATGTATTAATTGGCAATTTATATTTTTTGTTTATCATAGACTCATAGATATATATTTTTAATATTCATGAAATTTGATAATATAAGACAAAGAATTACTTACTACGTAGAAATCTCTGAACATTTGGAGCATGACCAGTTAGCTATATAAGTATCTTTGTTCTAGTAATTATAATGAGACGTGCAAACCATCTAAGTATAAAATTTGCAAAAGATGTCAAAAATGGGCCTTTACTATAATAAAACGGAAAATAAATGTGTCTGTAAAATATATTTCTAAATTAAGAATTTTGATTTTTTCCTGACTTAGTATCTCAATTGACGATCTGGAACATTTGATAAATAACCATAACATTCCATGTAAACTAAAAAAATAAGAAACTTAATGAAATATGTTTAAGGCGCTAGGCATTTTTCATTCATATGTAAAAGTTAAAGATCTCAATAAAACAATAGCTCAGGTAAATTATAAGAAACTAATGATTTGCCCGCTAAAACTACATGTTTATGGGCATTTTTACAAATCTGTACACGCACTTGAAATATGATATATATTTTTTAATGTCGTGTTTAATGTAATTTTTTGGTCTTAAAGTAATTATTTAACGCTCTTTAGATACAATTAATAAAATATGAGTTTAAAATTTGTAAAAAATAGTTGAAAATGCTAAAACACAATGGAAAGTATGTAATATCTATATCAGTTGTGTAGTCACACATCATCACAACACATCAACACACACATCGCTCAAAACGTAATAAGGAACAAAAAATTGTCAGAAATTATTTATTCTATCAAAAGCAAACAAACATTATTATAAAAAAAATACAATTAATTAACAATAGTATTTAATTTGTTTATTAAAAAACAACCAAGACATTGTGTGACTTCGGTTTCCATATTCTCAGCAATCATTTAGAATATTTAGATTATTGATTCATATAATACTAAAGATGCGTATACATGACGCAATCACGTAGTTGACCGTTAGGTACATTTATTATTAAATTATTCTTATTTACCTATAAATATCCTGTTTATAAGAGAAATAATCATTTATTGTTTATAACCATATTACAAAGAGATTACATAAATGTATCTTTACAATTATTATAAAAATATGTTCTAAATATGTTCTTTTTAATGTATATGAAAGCACCTCTTCTCTTGCTTTGTGTTTATTCGTATACTCTTCAATCCATTATCTTTTGTTGGTTGTTTAAGCCGTTGATATCTTTTTTTAAAGTTTCTTTTGTATTTTAAAGTTTTGAACTTGATTAGTTTTTGCATATTTTTAATAAAAAATATTTATTTTCCTGAGATTTATGTCAATTTTATTGTTCGAAATTTCAGTAGATTCATTTCTTGATTCTTCATTAGCACTAGATTCTGGTTCCTATTTGTTTTCCTTTTTTATTTTTATTGCTTCCATTTTTTTCCCCTCCACTTTTTACGTTGCTTATCACCTTCTTTCGGCATCATTTCCCATATTTTCTTATTTTGTATTCATTCGGTGTAAATTTCTTAAGCATTGTGCTTTATATTCTTCAGGCCTATTTAATTTTAATTTATCTCTATATCATCTAGTTTTTTCAGCCCCCGTCAGATGCATCTTGTAGCGTAAAAAGGATTATTCAGTTTTGCGCAGTCAAATAAATGAAATAACATGAGACAATGAAAAATCAAAACCTACACTGGGAGTGGACGTAATGGTTACTGCATAAACTTATACTTTATAATATACTAGCTTTTACCCGCGGCTTCGCTCACGTTGTAGTTGGAAAAAAAAGATCTCATGGTACTTCGGATACCTCTAAGTATATGTGCACAAAGTTTCATGAAAATAGGTTGAGTAGTTTAGACGTGATGCAGTAAGAAACAAACTTACTTTCACATTTATAATATTAGTATAATAATATATGAACGGCACGGTGGCGGCTCCATGTAAACTATCCTTTACAGGTTCAGACTTGTTGTGACTTTCCGTTCTATCTGTAGGTGACCACTCAAATAGTCACACAACGGAGGTCACATGTAGGTATCCCCGGAATTTAAAAATGTATTTATAAATATCCGTTCACCTTTAAATCTTTTTTTTTACTTAAACTACAGCTCATACAATATTTAATCAAATTAGCTTTACATTGTGACAGTATTACCTCAAAAAAAAGTCAAAATATGTGTATGGATCTGCACAAACATCCTCCCTTTCTGGGCAATAGTTTGAAACTGACCCACAAATAATGGCGGATTGACAACAATTGGATAAGGTGCTGCCTAAATATAAAATGAAAAATCGTACTCTATTTTTATTTGTAGAATAATCTCGTCACACTGTTGAACGTTCCGGAAAGCCCCATAGTTTACTCATTTCTATTATTTGATTTTTTTATAAAAGTAATTAGTGGAGTATAGATTATTACGAATATTATTCTAAAGAAATGCATAAAATGCAATGAAAATTATTTTTTAACAATTTACTAAATTCTGAGGCCATGATCGGGAAGGAGACGGCATTAAAACGCGTTTTTCTCAATAAATAAATTATATTTAAAGAATAATTAAAGTTATATTAAACTTGATAATACTGTCTTCAAAAGTAATATATCTATATTCATTCTATATTTTAAAAAACTGTTAGGTATATAGATTTCCAAAAACAATAAATTTGAAATTGAGGGACACTTGAAAATGACTGTGTGTACATTTTTTTAAAAATGGCCTTATATATTTTATAAGCTGAACATAAATATGTAAAAACATAAATTCATTGATTTTATTACAATTTTTTTATATTTTAATTGATTAGCTTTTTATTTTATTTTTTAAGTATTGACTTGGGTTACATTACAGTAGTTTCTATAAGGACTTTTAATTATTTTGAAAATAATAAAATATAACTTATGCTGATGCTTTACTTTTTTCCTATAAAACATAAGTGTTTTCTTTTAATTTAATTTCTTCAAATAAAAATTGTCGTCTGCCGGTTTGCAATATGATTAATTAAGGATTAATTAAAGAATAATAAAATGTTTTAGAGATCTCCGATATCTGATATCTTCGATGTTTTGTTCAGATTACTTCAGTTTTTTGTCGGTATATTGTTTTTATGAAAAGGTTTTATTTTTTGGAATAAAGGTTTTATTCTTTTTCCAAATTTGTTATATTCCACTTATTATAAGGTACACTATATATACGAGGCGAGGTCCAAAACTTCGTGAAATGGAAAGGATGAAGTGGGGATAGGGGCGCTCGCTTAATGCCTTACTACTTGGGGACTGTTCATTAGTGTATAAATAGAATTTCAGCCCTGTTGCGTCATTCGTTTACGAACACTCGCCTGGTAAACAAGTCAATCCGGAAGAAAACTGTAACTATGGAGAAAATTGAACACCGTGCCGTGATAAAATTATTTACCAAGCAAGGAAAGAATGGCCAATCCATTTTAAAATAAATGCAAGCCGTTTATGGGTAGGATTGCCCTGGTAAATCTATGTTATATAAGTGGAATGGTCTTTTTAAAGAGTCGATTGAAGACGTCTTATGCTCTGGACGGCCAGTTGAGGTCACCACATAAAACATCATCTAAAAAATGGAAAAACTTGAACTGAAGGACTTCAGTTTGAAGAAAAACCTGTTAGATAACATGCATTAGTTGGAGTATCAGATGCCACCACTATGTGGATCCTACATGACCATCTGGGTATGACAAAAATCAGTGCAGTTGCTTTGAGCAAGTGAGCATTCTTGGTATGCAACCAAGTAAGCTCACTTGCTCAAAGCAATTTTTGGAGTTGTGTGGAGAGGAACCGGCACAGATTTTGGAACGGATAGTAACTGGGGATGAAACATGGGTCCATCACTTTGAGCCGGAGTCAAAACAGGAGTCCATGCAATGGCATAAAAAGGGCACACCACCCCCAAAGAAATTCAAGATGTCACAATCAGCAGGAAAGTTGATGGCTACTGTTTTTTTAAAATTGTGAGGGGATAATATTGATTGAATACAAAGAAAAGGGAAGAAACATAGCCGGAGAATGCTACGCGTATCTTCTAAACAAATTAAAGGAGGCCATTGCAATAACCGCGAAAAAAATTGGCTAAGGGTGAGTTGCTCCTACAAGACAATGTACCAGCAGTTCCCAAGAACAGAGTTTCAATAGTTGCTCTGCACCTGCATGGCTTCGAATCACTAGTCCACCCATCTTACAGCCCAGATCTGGCCCCTAGTGATTTTCTTTTGTTCCCTAATTTAAAAAAAGACTTAAGGGGAAGGAAATTTTCCGAGGACAATAAGGTGAAGGAGGCAATTTTGCCCCACTTTGAAGCGGAAGAAAAAAAATATTATTTTGACAATTTAGAAAAATAATTCATAGATCCAATAAATGTATACAGCAAGTACATACAAATTTTAATAAAATTTTATTATAAACTATTACTTTTATAATATACTTAATGGTATAATGGTTTACACTGCCACCTGTCACGATTTAAAGAAGCCGCTCGAAACCTATTAGTTCGCAAATTATTGTTTATCGTGTACAAAAGATGGCGCCATAAGCAACTTTCAAATGTAATTTGGCAGTAGAGATACATAAGAAATATAAAAAGTTTTTGTATCTATCTATTCTAAGACAAAATACTTTTTATTTTTTTACCTGTTTTACGAAACGTTACGTTTGTAGTAAATTCAGAATGTCTAAATTCACTCAAAATATATCCATCAACATCGAAACTGCTTAAAACTAATTTATACGAGCAAATGCAATAAATATGGACATTTACATTAACATCGCTGTCATTTGATTTAATAAAGAAACGATAACGAAAGAAGTATGATTCTTTCTAAAAAGAATTTACTTTTCCTAAAAATAATGTATAGCAAAAAACTGATTTTATACTTTTCACTTAGGTAGTCAACACAATAATTAATGCGCAGTGCAATGTATGTATAAGAGCAAAGGACAGAAGAAAGAACGTGTCTACGGGCAAGCAATAAAGGTGTTGCGACTTGTTTACTTGCCTGCATTTCAAACACATTTATATTGGTACTTACATATGCACTAACGCCAGCGTAGCTACAGACTTAGCGGCTTCTAGGTGCAGGCTACGAAATCCCTATTTTCCTAAACTTATTAACACTTAGAAACCGCTAAGTCTATAACTCTAATTTAGGAATACTGACTCAAGATATATTATTTTTTTACAAATAGCCTGAGGAACAGCAGGTATTTGACATAATTCCTAGGAATTGTATTCATGACTTAGGTACAGTATGAAATGGATAAAAGCATTCAAAATATTTCATACAGTTCTTATATACAGATTTTCGGTAACATACACTGATACTAACTTAAATAACTTTTAGTATTTAAATTTAATTTCTACTCAGATAAAGTAGCGGACAGCAATCAGCATTATTTAAACTAACCTTTGCTCGTTGCAAGTGTGTTAGGTCTCTGTGCAGGCACTCGATGTGGAACGGGTTTGCGAGGTGAAGGCGGTGGGGCGAGGGAGGTGCGCGCGCGCACTGCCACCGGTGATGACGACAACTTTTGCACGACGCCATTTTTCTTAACTGAAAATGTACGCAATAGTTAATTAAACTGCAAGTAAATATTATTTAACAAAAAACATATTTTCTTTGAATCAATTATGGAATTGCAAATATTTATTTTATCTCAAAGGTTGTAAAATGAAGTCTCATCCGGTTGACATAAAATTTAAAATATACTAGCATCTTCTGGTCCGATTAGAATAAAGTATAGAATTGGCCGTATCGTCATGATGTTTACATCGTGTATTTCTGAAAAGAGTTCAGTTAGTTGAGGGAGGTAATTATATTATACCTACTATCTTTACCCAAGCCAACGCAAATGAATATATTGTTGCATATCGAAAATTTTTAAAAGAAATCCGAAAGTTAGAAAGATACTCAATATAATATTTATCTCTTTGACAAATAATTTTAATAAATATTATTCTTTCCTGGAATCAATAATATTTCTACGTATCTTTAAATTTTTAATCGTTTATATTTGTAATACCTATAGATTCTGTATCTGCAAAGGATAGTTAATAATAGTAAAGGTAATTAGTTACTATATGTATAATTGCATAACATACTGATATTTTATAAATCATTTGATAACAATGTATTTGATATACCGTACATAAGTACGGTATATCAAATACATTGTAATATTAGATTATATTAAAAAACCGCGACTCAACAGCATTATTGTGTTCTAGAGTTAATAATATTTCATGAATTTAAAAAGTATTACTGATTAGTTAATTGGCAAAATATTAAATTAACTGTTTATTGCATTTACAATAATGAAATTAAATTCAGTGGAAAATAGAAAAACCTGCCGGTTTGCACGACACAATGCATATTGTTAGGTACATATTTGCAAGTCACCGAATGAAACTATTCTAATCAAACTAGTTATTCTTTGACACACTTTTTAAAGGACAACCTCTGCAGGCTTTTGTTTACGATCAAATTACGTAACGTGTTAGGAAATACGCGTAACGAAACAGTGCAAGTGGGACTGATGTATACGTTTAATAGGTTTATAATAAGCAATATCTTTGAGTTTTCTTTAAATTTACGATAAATAAAAAACATTTTAAATGATCACTTTAAGTTTTATCAGGCGTTTGGTCCAAAGGATTTTTATAAAGGTAATCATTCTATTATCGTATTGCTATAGGTATAAAGAATTTATTCAATAATGTATGACTCACCGGTAGCGGGTGGGGGTTGGGGTGCCGGAGTAGGGCGATTTGGCGTCGTAGGCGTTGGGGTGTCCCGCTTCTTCCCATTCCCTGTAAATGTCAATAAATATATTCATTACAAAACTTATTTTAAGGGAAATTTAGAAAAGAGAACTCATACATGGAGGCCTGTCGTGGCGCACGGGCACATAAGTGTGACTGTAAACGACAGGTTGTGGGTCGATCCTCACTCGAGGAAATGAAATATTTTATATTTTTTTTTTTTTTAGCTTCACGCTGTATCCCACACGTGGCAGGGTAGGCAGAGGGTATCCGGGAACCTAGTGTTAAGACACTCCGTTCCACTTCCGTTCCCCACTTTCCGCCAAATTTGACGCATTGCGTGTTGAGTGGCGGAACTCAACGCCGCTCTTTTGCATTATTATCAGAGCGAAGAAATGAAACATTAAATATTTAAATTAAAAATATTAAATGTTTCATTTCCTCGACTGGGGATCGAACCCAGAACCTATCGATTACATTCACACGTTTGTGCCGCTGCGCCACGACAGGCCTCATTTAATATTTTCAATTTGTATATTTATTTTTTTCATTTCTTCGCTTAGGTAACAGCGGTGTTGAGTTCTGCCTCTCAACATGCAATGTCTCAAATTCAGCGGAAAGTGGGGAACAGAACGGAGTGTCTTAACACTAGGTTTCCAAGTTCCCTCTGTCTACCCTGCCATGTGCGGCATATAGCGTGAAGCTAATTATAAGTATATTTTCAATTTAATTTTCTTTTCACGAGCCTGGTAAGCTAGCACATCGGGTTTTAACACTTTTTTTTACACAATATTCTTATAAATTCTCAGTGTAATAGTATTCAAATAAATTTGATGGCATACTTTTGGTGCTACCTAAAGTATAATGAAATAATAAATTGTGAAACAAAACATTTTTAAATAACGACAATGACAAAAATGCTCAAAAGAAACGTAAGTAACAAGATACACCTGTATTATAATACCAACTGAAAAATTACGACCTAATAGAAAGTAAACCAAATGCACTAGTTTTACATAACTTCGCAAACTTTCAAAAATCAGACTAAGTGACACATTTAATACTTATCTGACATAATGAATAGATATTGCAATTATAACAATTAATCATAAAAAATATATTATTAAAAAAAAACTATTAAATATCTTCTCAACTGACTTGTAAATATGAATCGGCTACGGACGGCCAAATATTGCCTTTTTTTACCATATTTGATGATATAGTGAAAATATTATGCGACTATCCAGTTTTTTTTTCAGTGGCAGTGTGAGCTTTACGCCGAATTTGGGGCATTGCGTGTTGTGTAGTGCACACACAACCTGTTTCGTTTCACAGTCAAGTAAATTTAAATGAATATTTGATATAAATTTCAACTTAATACTTGATATACGCGATTTCAAGATAAACGGTCTTGGACGGAAGGACGGCAGACAGATGGACGATTAACAAAATAATCAAATAAAGGTTTTTATCTTTTGACATAAGGTAGTCTATAAATGATTAGCGACACTTAGTCCTTACCTTTAGAACAATTATGTTTTACACTACTTAGTATAAGTGTAACAATTATAAAAAAAAAAAGAAAAAAAAAGAGAAAAGCCAAGTAAGTGCAAGTCAGACTCACGTTCGAAAGATATCATTATCTATTAAAACGGCAAAAAAGTCTTGTTTGTTGTATGGGAGCCCCCAATATTTATATTATTCGACTTTTTAGTTTTTGTTGTTATAGCGACAACAGAAAAACATTATTTGTGAAAATTTTAACTATCTAACTATTACGGTTCATGAGATCAAGCCTGGTGACTGACGGACGAACAGTGAAGTCCTAATAATAGAGTTTTTTCTGTTCTATCCTTAAAGATACGATAGGTAGGTATGTAAGTTTGTATGATCATCTAATATTAAATTTAAAATAAATGTTTTTAGTGGTATGTTTATTAAATTTAGGCTAATTTTAAATATAAAAGTACAAGTGTCTAAAATCATGTAATTTCAAAAGCAATTTTTAAATCTAACAACACATATGTCAGAACCAAACACACGCAACGCTTGTGGGAAGACTCTTACACAATGCTTAAAGATAAAAAAACATCGTGAATATTCTTTCTTTAAGAACATGCAACGATTATCACAATCTCGTCATCACGTCAAACATTTCATTGC
>DWMZ01005967.1:0-10602 GCA_018249855.1 Eueides tales michaeli | reverse complement strand
AAAAGTAATTACATGATTCTCGAGTTTTATGATAACAAATAATAAATTATAAATAATATAAAAATATTTAGATTTCTTACATTGTTATGATATCAAGGTATACATTAATTAAAAATAATATTAATAAATCAAAAATAAATATTACTATTTTTAGGAAAATAAATTTATATTTACGATTTAAGATCATATTAGTGTAAATCATTGACAAATTGTGTGATAATGTGCCAATGATTAAATATAAGTTTGATGGTGATTCATTTACCAAGAAATAAAAATTCCGTGAACTCTTAAATTTGCCTTTTTTTTATAGCCTATATTATTTACTTAATAAATTAAATTAGCAATATTAAAATATTAAAGATAATATGATAAAAGGATTAAATAAGTAATTATACGTGTACCACGTAGACTTGTAATTGGCTTCTCAAATCAAAACAAAATAAAACACGTAAAGCATTCGTTTTTATATTCCCGCAAGAGATCGTGTAAACACGCAATGTCACGTTTACGGGCGGCGGCGAGGCGGCGCGGCGCGGCGGCCGACGCGCCCGCGCAGTCGCGCCCGCGCCTACCATGGCGGCCGCCGGCCTGCCCGATGTCGACATCAACCTTCCCCAGATAAAAACGCGATCCATCGAAAAAACTCTACTCCCACTCATCAAGCAGGTACGCAACGCATGCATTTCTAGAATCTATACAGTGACTTCCGCCAGTCACTGCTGTCCACTGACCATGACTTTCTTTCATAATACAGCTGTACTGGAGTAACCTTCTGACGTAGCTTCTCTTTGCTGACGATATTCTCGGTTTTTACGCAATGTCTAAACTCGTAATTCTATTTTCGGCGCGTACAATCGTCAGTTTGCAACGTTACCGTCTATGTTTTACGTCAGATGATGTCACATTTTCCCGCCTAGTCGACATCTGTTGCTCGCTATTCTGCGGCGCCGCATTAAGGATCACATAGGAGAGCGGCAAATATAAACATACATATATAAGGTATTGATTTTAGTAAACGAAATACTTGTTACGTATCACGTCGTTCAAGATAAGCCTATCGTATTGTGCCCGGGCGACACAAATCAGCAGAATGAGATTTTGAGGTGTTACGTTTAGCTAGTACCTAGTACGAAATGAAGGGCGGGCTCACAAGTCGCACGTGGTCCCGTCGAGGGCGGCGCGTGCGGGGTGGCGTTGTCGGCCGATCGATCCCCGGTGGTGAGGTGGCCGGCCGTCAGTGCCGCGGCAGACTCGCGCAGAGCGGTGCGGTGTAGCTCGAGCCAGCGCCACGGAGCACGTGCGCGTGCCCGTCACCGCGCGCCTCCGCCGAGGGCGCGCTCTGTCCGCACGCACACGGACGTCCCCGCGACATGGACGCCCTCTCCGATGACGACGATTATGTGTGCCGCGAGCCCCAGGTATGTGGTGATTCGCGCCTGCTACTTTGTTTCCGTCGCTCGCTTTTCTTATTTACTTTCGAAAGCCTCGGCAGCACGATCATCTCATGAAGCCAACTAGATTTTAAAGCAACAAGTAGCCGAAAATTTTGTTTGCGTGCAAGAACGACCTTGTACGAAGCTCTCTTACAATGGTTGTACCGTGCCCCAACGTATAGAGTCGTTTCATTCAATTAAAGTTTCTTTGTAAAAAATGTTTCCGAAGTTTTATTTTGTTACAGACTTCCAAGGTGAAATTTTCACATTAGAATCATCTATTAAAAATGTTTATTGTTACTAATAAAAGTAGCATGTAAAACTCACAATATATTCTTGAGTGACGAGTATCATAACAAAAGATTTTTTTAATATTCATTTCTGTCATATAACAAAAGATTTTTTTTCTATTCATTTCTATTACAAAATTAACGATTAGAGATAATTAGAAAATAGTAATTAAAAATTAATTCTTTATACAAGAATTTCAGTTTCTGAAATGAAAAATTCAATTTCTATGTGTTGATAGAATCAACGCGTTTTCAACATTTTGTGCTTTTAAAATTCAACGAGTTGCTTGCTCAGTACAAAAAAATATACGAGTAACGTTTTTTTCATGATTTGATTATCTTTATTAATAATATATTTTTTAAAAATCAATATTGAATAGAATAACTTAAAACAATTAGCTAAGTTTCTTATAAGAAATATTTAGTAAAGGTAGCTTTTTTGGTCTTTGTGTAACAAATAAAGATCCTTTTTGTCTTTCTTTACTTTTTGTTATTTTTTTACACTAAAAAAGTTAAACATTGGATTATTATGAGATATACATCCCGAAAAGCAAAAAGACTTATTAATATTAGAACACTGAAATCCAGACTGCAATTCATATCTTTAAATGCCTATAATGAAACCTATTCAATTTGTTTGAACTGCTGACTGTGGCTTTTCAATTGAACTAAAATTTAATTAATAGTTCATAATCAATATCCTCCATACAGTTCATATTTATCTCTAAGATCCAATAAGTGAGAAAACAAATTTTGTTTTAGCTTTTAGCTTACCTAAAAATAACTCCATTTGCTTATGCACGTGAAGTTTTTATAGATTATTGCAAATCTTCATGTAAACAAATGTACATAATAACGTAATATTTTAATGCTATATCATTTTTACTACAAATGGACAGTCAATGTAAAAAAAACATATTTTATTAATTATGCTACGACTATAACATAATCGAAAAATAAATGTATGATGACATCATAAATTGAATAAACCTAAAAAGCATATGTAAGTGAAAAGATAAATAGGATAAGTTTACGTGTTGCAAAAATATATTTTCAAGCTCATTCAGTCAAGTATTTTATAAAAGTTCCACTAATAATACGTAATCCAGTACGTAGGCGTACTGAATTTGTATAAAATATTCAACTCATTCGTGATCACAACTTATTTTCTAGATTAAGTTATTTTATTCTAATTGCGTTTATGATATTTTTATATTTCATACTTCATTATAATATAACATATAATTTTTGCCTATTGAGTGTATATGCCACTGTATATGCCACAATGTCTCAAGAAATGCCTCGAATGTCAAAATTGGAGTAGCTTATCACTAATGTTCCCCGGGTCTCTGGGATACATACATATTATATATTCAGGTATTGAGTTTTTAAAGGTAACCGCGTTAAGTGCTACGATTATTCACCCTTTAAGGACTCATTGTTTATGTATCATAAATTGAGAACAATTGAAATATTTTAGAATTAGGATGGACCTACCTGATATTTTACCAGTAATATGAATCCATTGGAGGATCCAAACTCTCGGTTGCTAACTCATGACTAAAAAGAAGAAGAAAAAAAATAAGAAACTTCTTCACCTATCATCCACTTTTAAGATGTGTTGAGGAACCTAACGCGGCGTCGGCGTCTTTTGGCTAATTAAATTAGATTTAAAATAGAATAATAAAGATAATCAAATCATAACTATATTAATCCCTCAATTTACGCCTGTAAACTAATGTAGATCTAATTAAATTAAATATATAAGAGGTCTGAGAGGAAAAATTACAATTTATTTAAAGAATTTACAAATATAAATGTGAATTTATATACTTAACGGTTAATATAATATTTTCCATATATTAAAAAGTTAATATTTTATATTATCTGGTAGATTAGCAGTCTCGTGGCAACAAGAAGTGAGGCGGCGGCAGGCGGCGCGGCGGTACAGCGTGTAGGTGCCGCCGTCTGTTGCGCTGTCGAACGCTTCGTGGCAGTAGGGGAGACCATCGCAGATGATAATCCCGACGTACGTCACAGTATGGTGTTGGCGTGCAAAGAGGCTCGAGCCGCAGGTATTGTGGTTAATCGTAACTCGTTACTATCACTATACAATGAAATAAATACACTCTATTTTCCGGTCAGCAGAGCGGTCATCGCGTAGAGACTTGCGCGCCGTACCGTATATAACGGCCGGAGAGGCGAGTGCCTAATTTATATTCTAGCAATCTATTCTTTACTAATTGTAGAAATTCTTGTATTGAATAATCAATAAATTAAATTTTGGCAATAATCATATATGACGACATAAAAGTTAACCACAGCAGGCAGAATTTATCTTTCAGAAATAACGTACAGTAATAACCTTAATGAATTGAAAATAATATTTACTATAGTTTTGTAAGCAATATATTATTCCTTACTCAATTGAATATATATGATACAATGTGCACTTTACCAAAATAAGCACTAAATAATATGAACCATAAAATACTATGCTTATTTAATTGACACATTATGTGTCAGACTTAGAGATCACAGATTGAAAGAAATCAGCTTTAAATACTGCATTATCCGGAAGTACCTAGTCGTACCTGTCGTTTTCCGAATTATCAAAATAGTAGAAACGACGTTTCAACTGCTAACGTGGGGTCCGATTTAGTGAGCCCGCCAACATCTGTCAGTTGTATTAATAGTACGGATGGGTCGGCGTGTTAGCATCGTGAGCAATGACGTTATTTTGACGGTCCACGTCAATTTAACTATCGTCACTTTCCTCGATTGCGGAAAATGCTTGAAATACAAGCATTTCACTATCTTCATCGGCTACACCACATACTCCACTCATGTTTAGAATAAAAAATGCTCAGTGCGGTTAAGTTTAACTTGTTGAACAAGTAAGCACATTCACAAGGGGTTCGAATTATTAATACAGCTGACAGTTGTTGGCGCGCTCGTTAAATCGGACCTCACGTTAGCAGTTGAAACGTCCTTTGTACTGTTTGGTTATTTCGGTAAACAGCCCTAACGATTGTTTACTGGTCTTAAGAATGTTCATATTTAGTTGTATAAAATATAAAAAAAAACTGTCAATAAATTTTGTCGCCGCGGGCGATGTAATAATAAAATTAATATTGCCTTAAAATATATCCATAAATATTGTTACCAACATTAAAATATATTTTAGATAATATGCGATTATTCTATAGATTTTTGGTCAATATTAATGTATGTACAATTGCACACACACAATTTTAGTTCCGTTTTATTAAAGTATAAATGTAAAGGCAATGGTTTAGTTAATCCATTAAAAAACATTGATCAATTATCCGAAGCAAGAGAGCATAAAATCATTATTATTTTGTTAAGAAAAGCTTGTAAAGATTTATAAAATCGTAGTAAAAAAATCGATATCATGCTTAAGTTAAAGTAACATCTAATGCAAACCTAATAGGCATCTCAAAAAAAATACACAACGAGATGTTGTTAACGGAGCGTAAAATGTAATATTTTATATTTTAACAAATTTGAACCACAGTTAGAAAAGCTGTTTACATTGACTCTACTTTGGTATTGAGCTCTATGGTAAAACAGTTAATTTAAGATTTTTTAAAAAAATAAATAAATCACGTATTTACTAAGCGTTAATCTAACACCGATAAACTTACTATAACTTCCATCTTCAATTAGAAATTGTTAACGCGAATTTACAATTATTTTAAGTAGTTCGTCCGCACGTTTAACAAAATAATTCTATCAAAAATAATTCTCTATTATTACAAAATGAAGAAAAACATATTTTATACATTTTTCTCTTCCAAGTGTGGATTAACACCTTAAAAATATTTATTTAAATATTTCATTCTGAAAAGATTGTAACAGAATACCTATTAATATTACATTTAGGAAAGTGTGGTTTCTACAAAAAATTAAGTAATTAGTACAATTTTCTAATTTTAGGTAAGATGTTATCTTTATTCTAAAATGAAATAATACGCCTTAATAAAGTTTATTTCTTTGGAGTATCTTCAAGTAAAAGTTTTAAAGTAACAAATTGCGGATTTTTTGTATCTATCTGTAAACTTCTTTCAAGTCTAGGACCGAGACAAAGTTCACTGAAGATAAGAGTACACAAAATTTTATTTTAATTAAAATGGATAAACAGAATGACTTATCACTTTTATATTCATCGCGATCTTTGATTTTAAGACGTAATAATTTACAGTCTGTGCTCTATATTCTATAGAATACAAAAAAAGGGTAGTATTAATAACGGATTACTTTTTTAATAATAATTAATCCGTTAATTCCATTTGCACATATTTCAAATGTATAAAAAAATATATAATGAGAGGCAAACATAATCTTTACGATCTTAAGTGTTATAATGCTGTTGATGCTATAGTCATGTCTTAATTAAAATATTAAGATTAAGATGATTTTGTTTTGCCATGGTTTTCTATATGTATTCAATATGCTTATACTACTCTTGATTACTCTATTATTAATTGACATTAAAATGAAATAGGTAAATTATTTAAAATAAACTGCCCGCGGAAGTTATTTTATAGCCAACCATTTATTGTAGCATTGAGAAAAGAATAAATTTTAATTTCATAAATAATTCACTTGAAAAACACATAAGTGGAAATGTCACTTGTTTATATCTGGCGACCCAAGGTTTTTGAGTGACTGAGATGATGATTTGTTTTATAGTTCCTTATATTACTTTCTTTTATACGATGTTAGATTCACATAGAGATATGTACTTGCAATTTTCTTTATTCAAAAATTGATTACGTGAAATTAAATAAAAGGTCGTGAGGGGGGAGGGGCATAAGCGTGTGATGGTACGCGATAGGTTGCAGGTTCGAGCCCCACTCGAGAAAATTAATAATTATTATTTTAAATACTTAATGTTTTTATTTCGTCGCGCCGGTAACAAGGCAAAGGGTCCGTCATTCAACACGCAGTACTTACGACGGATATTAGGGAACGGAATAAATTGTCTTTAACACTAGGTCCCTAAGTTCCTTGCGAGATACAACGTGAAGATAATAATAATTAAAGCTAATAGCGGCACCACTATTCCAAGCAACCGTGGTGTAATCTATTCTACTACTATATATAATTCTTAAAAAAAGGCTAGACTATATCGTTAGGATACCGCGCTAGGTTACAAAGAAATACCGGTAGCGTGTGCAACCTGAATGGTGCGTGCAGTATTTTAGACACGTGCAGTTACAATTAGCATTATTACAGAGGATTCGTAGAAAAAATATTTTCTTTACCTTTTCTAGTTCTTTATAGAATGTAACCCCTTTAAATAACATTTATAATTGGTTTTAAAACATGTATGTTTAATGTATCTGCTTTAATATTAATACATCGATACAATATTTTCTTTTAGAAATTAATAATAATCATATAATAAGTATCAGTAGTAACACCATTGAGGTGTGAGTTTTTGGTAGTTTAAAGAAAATAAGGAAGGACAGAATATAAGATGACCGTAAATGATAAGATATTAGAACAAGTAAATGAAGTAGTATATCTGGGAATCATGTTTAGTACAGATGGAAAATACGAAATGAATAATGGTAACCGAGTCAACGGTGCCTTAGCTGCATTGATGAGACCGCGAAACGTCAGCACAGGTGCACGTTTGGCAGTAACTAATTAAAGACGAGAAACAATAATTTAAATTTAACTTAATTTTCTAATCTTCAATAAAAATCTATTTTTTCAGTCTAAGAATCAATCCATAGAAACATTAAACTGTTTGAATCGTTACTGGTAGATATTTGAATGAAACTACCCCAATACATGTATTGTTATATTTGCTACATAACATAAATATTAAAATATCACGAGTAAGACGATGAGAGTGATTTATTTGTATGTACATTTGGGACTTATTATATAAGTAATAGAGTAAATAAAAATTTAAATACGTAACCAAAAGTTAGACCCAGTTTGCCTCATGCTTGGTTGCTGTGTATTATTTCTTTAAAAATGCTACATGTTTATTATAAGAATTGTAAACACTCGTCACTCTATCCGGAAAACAATAGGTCAACAGAAAAAAAAGCCCAACATAATAATTTCCAAAAAACAATAAAAATCTCAATATTGCTTTACAAATTTTAAGACTACTACTACATCAGTTTGTATATATTTTTGACCCTTGTTTTACATAAGTAAAGATAATATTCTGACAATACTTAGGTTCACGCTGTAGCTTGCACATGTCCCTAGCGGGGTAGCGACAAACGCTATGAAAATTAATACTAACTACAAAATTATGAAATATTATTTTATTAATATAGGTTATTGTAAAATGCGTATTGCGCCATGCTTAAGCAAACTACTATTTACTAATTGACAATAATTCTTAAAACAAACTGTTACAATGCGTACGGTGACTAATTAGTTAGCTTCATATAATGTATATAAAAACCCAACTGTAGCCGTATTAAATAATCAAGAATAAAGTAGCTAATAATCCTTTACATCTATTAAATCATTAAATTTTACAAGCAATGCAATTTTTGAAGGTGCTATTATAATAAATCCACCTGACCTGGTTTGGGGACGTAAAAAAAGGAAATGCAGAGATTTAAAAAGACGCCCTTGAAACACTTGAACAAAACGGCTATATTTGTATACAACGACTGCTCCCTCTGGAAAGCTTCTGACTGCCTGAGAATATTACTCAGCTTTTCAACTGATTCCTAAATAATAATTCCTTACAAAAACATCAAAATTTAAAGTTATAATATACTTACTACTACTTATCCAATTCTAAAAATATATATTTTATAGTATGTCAAAAAATCAAAATCCTAATTATATAATTCATATATTATAATTAATGACTCATTAGCATGGTACATTTACACACTTCATCAATATTTGTCTAAATGTTTATTTATATGTTATATCATTGTATGTTATAACATATAAATTAATATATTTTTCTACGTGTTGTGTAACTAATTTTGATTTTAATTTAATACTAAATCTAATCGTGGTTTCTCCCACTTTTACTTATGGTTATAATATAGCCAATTTGTGTCAATTTTTTTTCTTAAATTGTAGTTATTTTGACGTATAAATTATATTATTGGAAATTTAATATAAATCTATGCTGTAGAACAAACAACCCTCCTTTCTTCACACAATAAAAGAAGGATTAGATATGCTGTAGGATAGGATTTCTAAATGTTTCTGTTGGTTAGATCCCTAAGTTTTAAGTGTATTGATAAAGTTTTAGGTTTTCTTTTCGTTAGGGAGGAATTTTCGTCTACCTTCTAGTTAAGTAATTACGGCCTTGTTTTATTTAGAAACTTACATAGTAGTAAAACATCATATACTGAACGGAAAATATCGAATAATCATTAATTATTTTTCGTGCTATAATCAGTAATTATTTTTAGAGAATATTTGGAAATGGGAGAGATGCATAAAGAAATAAAATATATGAAATTTCCAAGTAGTATGATATTTACAAGTTCCCTCTGGCTACCCTGCCATGTACGGTATACAGCGTGAAGTTGAAAAAAGAATCTACGTAATAAAAGCTCAGTGGCAAAATAATGTAAAATATGTAATTTATACGCCTGGCAAAAGCCAGTGCGTGCAGTTAGCACGAAATGAGAAAGGGTGAATTATGACTACACATGCGCCCAAGAAAGGTAAGAACACTATATTTCTTTTATAAAACATTTAATTTGATGGAATATTGTATTTTATGCTTAGCATTTACTATTATTAAATAATATTATTATTGTTCTCGAATTTAAAAAATATTTTTGCCCTATTTACCTGCGCCATGTACGTTGATGAATATTTGAAATATTAAATTTTAAAAAGATATCTTAGTCCTTTTATTAAATATCAAGTAACTTTTGGTTCAACATTAAATATTTTTTAAAATACATTATTTAGAACAATAAACAAGTATTTATCATTGTCCTGAATCTAGATTTGTAATGTAATGAAACGCACGCAAAACCATGATAACCATCAAAATTTTTCTTCAAATAAATCTTTCTTTTTATACTGATTTTATGAGGTCATTTTACGTGCAATAAATTAGCTATATGACTTCAAGCCGATTTGGTAAGTGTTTCTGTCTAACAAGTGTGCGTTGACTACTAAAAGATTAGATCGTAAAATCGCGGAGATAAACAGATAGTAAGCATTAAGTGTATTGTATAGCTAGTATAAATTAAAAGATATACTTACTTAAGTATAATGCTGCAGAAGTGCTCTACTTTTTCGGTAAATGACACCGTGTCGGTATTAATGTTATAGATCTTTCAGATATTGAAATTAGGTTACTTTTAGATAACAAATTATAAGGATTAACCATGCCACCTTTAAAGCTTTTGCCAGTAAATATGTGAATATTTCATTAAAATTTTTGGAAATTGGTGTTGTACAAATAACGCTACATTTGTACCATTTACTGTACTACTTGTACCATACCATTTATATATAATTATATATTCTATTATAATTTTTTCTTGTCAATTTTTATGATAAAATATGCATAAGACATTCTATAAAGGTGAATTTAACTACATGAAGTCTATAGAAAGGTGGTTCCACGAAACACTTACCTTGACGCCTCGCTGATTAAACAGCGCTCGATATTATAATTCTCGTGTAGTTAACAAGCAAAAGTTTAACTTAAAATGTTGTTCATTAACAGTCACAAATGGTGTTCATCGACAGTCTTGCTTGCTTGTATATAAAAACTTACCGTTCTAGCAAGAAATGTATTCTCATATATTATGTCTTGTGATTAGTGATTAAATATCTATATTTTTATAAGTGCCGTTTTTGCCGAGTGATTCCGGCTTAGAATAGAA
>DWMZ01005966.1:0-10603 GCA_018249855.1 Eueides tales michaeli | reverse complement strand
GATTTTGCTTTTGTTCCTGAGAGCTGTGTACGCAACAATGATTGAGATGGCAGTGGCTAAGACTTCCGAGTTGACCCAGGGGCCGGAGTAACCTGGAAATTAAAAAAAAGCATTATTAATATATATAGTATATATAATAGAACACTAAATCAAAAGTCAATATATTTTATATATATAATAAAATAAAATATGTTGAAAAAAGTAACCATATAAAATTATAGGTAGTTTGTGTGCAGAGGCATAAGCTAGCAACAGGTTGTGGTTTAATAACCGCAAATGAAAATGAAATTGAAAAGTTATTTCTTCTCTGAGTTCTTCCATTCAACTCAAACCAAAATTCGTTAGTAAATCGGAAAACGAAAAGAAGCATCTTAACGTTTGGTTCCCGTGTCATCTCTGCCGACCCTGACATGAACGATACAACGTGAAGCTGAAAATGGAAAACCGAGTCTTAACAGTAGGCTCCAGACGGGCCTCTGCGTTGTCTTAACAAATAATTATGATTTGTTATATAATAATTTTTGCTTTTTGGAAATTTATATCTATATCAAAAAATAATATGTAAAAAAGAACAAGAAAGACCATAGCGTTTGACACTCCGCTCTCTCTGCCTACCCCGCTAGGGATATAGCGTGAAGCTAAGTTAAGTTATATCAAAGATGCACAACATCAATAACAATGTCTATTAAACATGCAAAGGTTTTACAATTTTCTGGGCTAGATCATGGCTTGATCGAGTAAAATGGTAGAATTTTACATTTACATTTCTATGTAACTTGACAATTTAAAAGCGCTTTTAGTGGCTTAATTTAATAAAGAATATTTTGATTTTGAATCCACACTTACTACCAGGATGTTGCAATTGGATAGCCAACAAAGGAGCAACAGCGACAGCTGGGTCGCTACGACGAGCCCTGCGAAGTGATGCCCAACCTTCTTCATCGAAGATGTGGATCTCATGTACACCCGATCTTGCCTTTGAAGGCTCTTCGGTCCAGGACACCTAAAAAAAATATATGTGATTAGTTTAATTCTATGAAATTACTATTGATTATAAATAGATAATATTTTAGAACCTAATGTTTCAAGTCAAAAAGTCACAATTAAACGATATATTTGTGTAAATAAGACATTTAAATAAGTTTTATTTGTTTTATGTAAAAGATATAAATTGATTTTCAAACAATACATGTAATTATATGCATTAACAATAACATTTTACTTACCAATTTATGTAAGCTAAAGTGAAAGTAATAATGAGATTAACAAATTTCTTATAGGATTTTCTACTTTACCTGGTATCTGTTCTCTGCAATACGAGCAGCAGTCAACGCTTTTCCTTCAACCTCTGCGTACAGGGCGTAGTTCTCTCCCACAGGATTATCACAGTTCAACGTAAATTCAGTAATATAAGCTATTTGTGTGACGACGGTAGCATCTAAGCTCGTGAAAGACGCGGCTTCAACCCGAGGATTCTGACAGGATTGTGCAAAGGAGCCGCTAATAGCAAGCGCGAATAAAGTTAATATATATTTTGTGACCATTTTGCAGTCTTTTAGTGTACGTTTCGATTAGGATTGTGAATTGAGAGTGTAAACTAGTAAATATATCACTGACCGCCGTCCACGTATCGTGTCGTATGCAAGAGTGGATTGGAAATTGAAAGATGCGTTCCGAATAACGATGCTGGTCAAAACTTTGTCAAATGATAATTCTATTTTTTTTAATTAAATAACTTTTTTAATGAAAATTATTAGATATTATTACTAATTTAATAACTATGCATATTTTTGAGGATTTTAATATTTTTTCAATTTAAATTTTGAAACGAAATAATAATTTATACTAAATAATTTTCCATCACAATGGTCATTCGGAACGTGTTCTAAAACATCACCGGTGACGTGTGACGAAAGTGCCAAAATGTTAATATGCGTTCAAAAATTGCTCGAAAATATAGAAATAATTTTATTCATGAATTGAAATAAAATAAATTAAAAAATAATAAATATATTTATTAATCAAATGCAAATAGTTTTAATATTGTACCATAAATTAATTGTCATTTATTCAATCACAATTTGAATTTTTATCTTTAACTTAATAATCTACATTGATTTCATTAAAATTGTTATTAGTAATTTAAATTTTTTATATTTATTTATTAACTTTATATACACATAACTGTATTTTCTTTTCCTTCAGCTTAACGCCGTACTCCGAACACGACATGGTCGACAGAGGGAACTCAGAAACTTAGTATTGAAACACTTCCGTTCTCCACATTCAGAGGCGCGTGGCGTTGACGCTGCCTTTTTTCTAGTGAGATATAGGCTATTTTTCGAATTGTCAAAACAGTATTAACGACGTTTCAACTGCTAACGTGGGGTCCGATTTAGTGAGCGCACCAACATCTGTCAGCTGTATTAATAATTAGGACTTCTTGTGAGTGTGCTTACGAATTCAACAGCTTAAACAAAACCGAACAGAGCATTTTTTATGTATGTAGTGTAGTTGGCGAAGATGGTGAAATGCTAGTATTTCAAACTTTTTTTGCAATCTTTTAACTATACTGACATTGATGTGGCACGTCAAAATAATATCAATGCTCACGGTGCTAACGCTCAGATGGGTCAGTACAGCAAGCAAGCAAGACTAGTCACATAAATTTATCACACTCTGTGGTACGCTACGAACGCTGTTTTGATAATTCGGAAAATTCGGCATTTGTTTGCAAACGAACAAAACTTTAGAAGCT
Organism: Eueides tales michaeli; assembly: GCA_018249855.1. NCBI lineage: Eukaryota > Metazoa > Arthropoda > Insecta > Lepidoptera > Nymphalidae > Eueides > Eueides tales. The sequence goes on along the minus strand of DWMZ01005966.1, from coordinate 7,845 downwards.
GCCATCTATCGTTTGCCATAAGGAGCACTAACAACGCAGACATATATTTTCGTTCTCTTGCTATTTTAGTCACCTATAGTATATTTTAGTCGTAAACTTGAAAATTGTCGAAGGATTTAATCATGTTTTTTTCTACAAAAAGTATGATGATTTTTAATATAGGACAATACCTAAGTAATATTTAAAAAAAAAAGTTTGTTTTCTATAAAGTATTTTTTTTTCATTTAAATTAATATTTGACTGGATTGGCTTTTTGTTATAGCATCGTTTACAGTTCGTGTCATTAATAAGTATAAATATAATAAGTATAAATATATCATTAATAATAATATTATTAATAAGTATAAATATAAAAATATATTTTAAAATTGGCGCCAAAAAAGATTTTCGTTTAGAAACTTAATATTTTAATAAAAACATACAGAAATTTCAGGGCAAGCAGTTAAAATGTTTGGTCTCCATTAGGACGCTTTCACTTTCAATAGTATGTCTTCTTGAGATATTTCTCTCTACAGCCATAAGACTTCACTTTGATAATATTAAAATTCTAGGAAAAAATCTAGGTCGAAAAATTTGTAGAATGGAGGGGATGAAGTGGGGATAGGGGGGCTCACTTAATGTCATACAATTTGGGGACTCATCATTAGTATATAAACAGGTGTTTCAGCTCTGTTGCGTCATTCGTTGATGAACACTCGCCTGTCACGAAAATATGGAGAAAATTGAACACCGTGCTGTGATAAAATTCCTTACCAAACAAGGAAAGAATGGCCAAACCATTTTAAATGCAATACAAGCCGTTTATGGGGAGGATTGATCTGGTAAATCCATGATTTGTAAGTGGCATGGTCTTTTTGAACATGGTCGAGAGTCGATCGGAGACAACCTCCGCTCTGGATACGAACTTGACCACTCACCCTATTCGCTGGACCCAGCGACCTGTACGTCTTCAAAAGGCATCCTAGATATAGACAAAAGATGGACTAAATGTTAGGACACTATGCAGAAAAATGAATAACTTTATGAACTCTAAACACTGTACATTACTCTCTCTCTAAACAGCGTGTATTGTTTAGGCCATATTTTCGGACGGAAACCTAAAACTATGGCCGAACTTAGAATTTTTGGCCGAAACCGAAATTTCGGCCGGTCACTGTTCAAAAATAAATGGACACTATATATAATTTATTTAATACATTTTTTACCCATTTTTTTATCATATCTGCGTCGTCTCCACCTTCACATGATCACCTTCTTGTAGCTACTTACTTACATCGGCCTGGAAGCTGGAAGCTTCAATTAAAATAATAGGCATGATGACAATTTTTTAACTCCTATTGATTAATGTTTATAGAGCTCTTCTTTTATCAAAAAATAAATAATATTTCAGAAAAAAAAACTAAGTAAAGTTACAAAATTTTACAAATTTTTGTTTGAAAAAAATATTTGGCGCTAAAACGCGCTCATGAGTCATGGCGGTCGCTATGACGTCACGTCCATACAAATACTGTTTAGTTATTGCATATTTTGTGTCCTAAAAAATGAATTCTACAGTTTAAAAGCACAAATGTAATTACTGTTTTTTGGAAAATCAAATAAATTCGCAAATTACTAGAGAACACAAGCAACAACCATAGACAAAACAAGAATGTTATTTATATTGACGTGACGTCACTTACTTTGACTGGTGTTTAAAATGGCCGACCATAATTTTTCAAGCTTCTATTTGAATAGATATCACGTTAATCTATATATTAAAATGAATAAGAAAACATAATTGACAAATACACAAAGATATTGTCTATGATATTTTCGTACTGTCATCATGCCTATTGATTGGAATGACATATACACAAAAGATATTGTCTATGATATTATCGTACTGTCATCATACTAATTGATTGGAATGACAAATACACAAAGATATTGTCTATGATATTTTCGTACTGTCATCATGGCTATTGATTGGAATGACAAATACACAAAGGTGTTGTCTATGATATTTTCGTACTGTCATCATGCTTATTGATTGGAATGACATATACACAAAGATATTGTCTATGATATTTTCGTACTGTCATCATGCTTATTGATTGGAATGACATATACACAAAGATATTGTCTATGATATTTTCGTACTGTCATCACGGCTATTGATTGGAATGACATATATACAAAAGATATTGTCTGTGATATTTTCGTACTGTCATCATGCTTATAGATTGGAATGACATATACACAAAAGATATTGTCTATAATATTATCGTACTGTCATCATACTAATTGATTGGAATGACAAATACACAAAGATATTGTCTATGATATTTTCGTACTGTCATCATGGCTATTGATTGTAATGACAAATACACAAAGATATTGTCTATGATATTTTCGTACTGTCATCATGGCTATTGATTGTAATGACAAATACACAAAGATATTGTCTATGATATTTTCGTACTGTCATCACGCTTATTGATTGGAATGACAAATACACATAGATATTGTCTGTGATATTTTCGTACTGTCATCATACTAATTGATTGTAATCAAGCGGAGGGCGTGGGTTGAAATGAAACTGCGTCGTGAACTCATGTCGTCCTATATAATGTGCGGGGCGGTCAGTGCGTGGGCGGCGTCTTGGCGGGCGAGGCGGGCGGCGCCCACTCGCCCGCGTCGCCCTCGTACTGCGTGTTCTCGAGGCGCGTGATGAGCCGCTCGTCCTCGTCGCCGAATTCGCCGCCCATCAGCGACGGCTCGCCCACCACCATCACGTCCTGGTAAACGATGTCGAACAATATTCAGTATAGTAGTATATATATATATATATATAGTATATAATAGTGGCGCAGCGGTATAAGCGGTACATAGTCGAGGAAATGATTCGCTCTGGTAATAAGGCAACGCGCGGCGTTTAGTTCCGCCACTCAACACTTAATGCTTCAAATTCGGCGATAAGTGGGGAACGGAAGTGGAACGGAGTGTCTCAACACTAGGATGCCGGGTTCCCTCTGCCTACCCTACCTTGTGCGGGATACAGAGTGAAGCTATAAAAAAAAAGTTAAACGACCGATGTCACCCATTAGAGTGAGGACGTCGCTCACTTCCGCCGGAAGTAGCTGCAGTTCCACCAACCCCGCGATAACACTCTTTCCGATAGCGACCTCTAGTGAAACTTCCTATCAACAAACTGTCCACTAGAGCCGCCATTTTGTAATCATTGTTACATCATTTTGAACGCCACACGGACGTTGTTTATTTTTAAGTGAAGTGAATACATTAAATATATAATTAAAAAAAAGTAAAGAGTGTATTTTTGAGATAAAAATGTTTTATCTGGACGACTACCTAATAGTTCACCAGTCAAAGACAGTTCTCATGTAGCTATAAATTTTCTGACTAGCCTAGAGTGGTACAACAATATAGAAAAGCCTACGATAGTACCGACAAGGTTGATCGAGTTTTTAGGCATCGCCTGAGATACCACCGTACAACATTAAAAGCCTATCAGAAAAAGTGAACATAGTCTGTGTGTTGGAAAAGATGGATAACGATAAGTCAATCACGCTAATGGAGACTACAAAGACAATCTACAAAACGAGCGAGACCATATCGAGCGACCCGTCAACTCCCGCAAAAGACGCTCGTAGTCAAAAGAAGTCCGAATTAAATCGGACGTTTGAAATTCTCTCGGACCAATTGGTATTATATAAATAATGTTTTAATGACAAATTAAAATTGCTCGTGTAAAATACTTTCACATAATGTTCATCTACCCTCAAATTTTGAATAATGCTTGAATCCACTGCAAGTTTTAAACAAGTTTGAGGGTATAAAAAAAATTTGTGTATCTTTGTTTTTTTTTTTTGTTAAAACAACAGTATTAAATACCGCAGAGATTCAAATTACAATTCAAAATCGAATACTGGAACCTGTACCTTCAACCCCAAGTTTTATTTCACCTCTTTTTATCTTGGCGAAAGTCAATGGGAAAAAAACGAGTTATTTTCAATCTCAAAGCATTAAACCGATATATGACATCAACTCGTTATCGTCTATTCAATGATTTCCGTATGCCAAGTTTTTGCAAGAAAAAGATTGGATGGTGAAATTAGATTTGAGCCAGGCTTACTACCATATGGTAGAAAGCCTGGCTCAAATAATCATCAAATAATCATCAGTGTTGTTCTTTGATCGGAATATAACGATCAGAGAACAACACAGATGCTAGCTACGAATCAGTTACAAAGAACGGCTTTATCAAATGACACCGGCCTACCATTTGACTCAGCAGCGCCAAACTTTTCGCTTCTGCGACAAATTGGACTGTAGAAGTACTACGCAAGAGAGAATTGAGAATCATGGTTTATCTGGGCGACTACCTAATAGTTCACTACAAAGACAGTTCTCATGTAGCTATAAATTTTCCGAGTAGCCTAGAGTGGTGCAACAATATAGAAAAGCCTACGATAGTACCGACAAGGTTGATCGAATTTTTAGGCATCGCCTGGGATAACCACCGCACAACACCAAAAGCCTATCAGAAATAGTGATCAAAGTCTGTGTGTAAACAGTTGGTCCCCTGGTTGGTATCTCAATTTTGCAACCTTCATCACCCATCGGGAAAGGTCGCATGGCCAAGCTATACAACGTTCCAGCAATCAAATACGTCGGGAGCCTCACATAGCTATAGCTATAGCTAGCTAAGCGAGAAACGAGCTGATATGGTGGCAAAAAAAGTATGGATCAGAAAACTGAATTTCATATCGAAAACATGACATATAAGATATAAAATGGTGAGCCATGGTAAACAAGGAGATAGTGGTCCGATCCATGGAATCGTGACCAAAATCTTTGATACAGCAACGCAAAATGAATGTACCTACGCAGTAATAGCAATTATAACGAAAAAAGTTCGTATAATAAAGAAGTCTTGCAAAGCGATAATAAGACAATTGTCGCTTATATAAAAAACAAAGGAGGCACTCGTTCCAATTCATTGAAGAATTCTAGAATTCTCACGATCACCTCTCACGGAACCGGCAAGGCACACAAAGGTTCCGAATGGCACACAAAGGCACGCAACAAGTCTCATTTTCGAAGTACGGTACACTCCAATAGACTTGTTCGCGTCTCGAACAGCATATGTTGTACCAAATTATTAGACTCGGAGGCCTCATTTCTAGACGCTTTCAACAAAACCTGGCGTTACGAACTAGTCTGGATATTTCCACCTCCTTGTTTAATACCCAGAGTTCTATATCATCTCAACTCGGCGTCAGGATGCTTGGAAATTGTAGCACCCAAAGTACCCAAATGGAAAAAAAACCGTTTTGGCGGCCGGATCTGACAGCCCGATCCTTGAAACGACCCAAAAATGTCGACAGTCATCAAGTGGAAGATTGGTTGTTTAACAATTTTTTTTTTTAATTGGTAACCGGTAACAGAGACAACAAAACTCCTCGTAATATATAATTGCCTAGTACTTGAAATGCTGCTGCCACTAGGTGGCAGGGGCTGACTAGGGGAGGGTACTGCGTGTCACGGACTGGGTCACTATGTGTCACTGAATGTGTGGGGCATTACGTGTCACTGTGTGGGGCACAATGTGTCATTTTGCTGGTCACTTTGCATCTTTAACTGGGGCCCTACATATCACTGTACGGGGCACTACGTGTCACCACATGAGCATTGCGTGTCATCGACTGGGGCGATGTGTGTCATGGTGTGAGTACGAGGCACGTGTCACTGACCTGCGAGGCGAGGCTGAAGTTGGGTCCGGGTGATCGTTTCTTGGCGGGCGCGGGCGGCGCCGCGTTGGCGCCCGCGCTGCCCTTGCGCTTGCGCCGCTTGCTGGCTGGACGTTGTGATTCTATATATATATAAACAAATTAAGAACAATGTATTAATTGTATCACTAATGTATAGATTCTAAGAGATATAAGCATAATGGTAGTGGGTTCAATTGATTTTTTTTTAATTTAGTTATAAAAATTAATAAATATATAGATAAATAGATAAATAATTATATAGATAAATAAATAAACAGATAAATAAATAAATAAATAAATAGATACAAAGATAAATAGATAAATAACTAAATAAAAAAATAAATAAATAAATGAACGAACGAACAAATAAACAAACAAACAAATAAATAAATAAATAAATAAATGAAAACATGAATAAATAAATAAATAAATAATTAAATAAATGAAAACATGAATAATAAAAGTCTTAGTTAAAAATGAATCAGTAGACAAAGCATACAAATCTAAATGAATACCGACAGAGAGTTTCGTAAACCCCAAATAAATAATTATAACATTTCCTTTTGTCAAAAATATATATATATATATATATATATATATATATATATATATATATATATATATATATATATATATATATATATATATATATATATATATAAAAAAATAATTTAAATTATCAATCCTACATATGAATTATCCATTTTAATTAAAATATTAGTTAATGCTCGTAATTTTCAATATATTTATTAGAACATTTTGAAAACGAGACGAAATGCGGCGTTGAGTTCCACCACACAACACACAACCGAAACGGTCAAGTGAAAATAGTCTCTAAAAACTAAAACCACTGCCTAAAAATAATTAAAACAATTTTTATCAAATTTTTATATTTTAAATTGATGTACCATTTTTTTATTTATTTATTTTTTTTTAGCTTCACGCTGTCTCCCGCACGAGGCTGGGTGGGTAGAGGGAACCCGGCAACCTAGTGTTAAGACACTCCGTTCCACTTCCGTTCGCCACTTTTCGCCGAATTTGAGGCATTGCGTGTTGAATGGCGGATTAAGGTCACCATAATTTAATAGTCAAAATTAGTCATTTCTTAGATTAGCGATATCAACAAGAGGGCATTTTGTTTATGTACAAAATAGTGATCATGAAAACTTTTGTCTGTTTGTCTGTGTGTTTGTACGCGTTAATCTCAAAAACGGCCAATTTTAATGTATCCTCCATGTACAGACAGTGACTCAGTTACATTATATAATATATATATATATATATATATATATATATATATATATATATATATATATATGTATATGTGTGTGTGTATGAGTGCGTGTGCGTGTGTGTATATCTCACCCGGCGGCGCCACCATCCTCTGCCACTTCTGGAACAGCGTGGTCTTGAGGCAGTCCCGGGGCGAGAGCGCGTACGCCTTGTGCCGGGACATCAGCTCCTGCATCGGTTCCAGGATCACGCATAGCTGGTGGAAATACAATACAACTGTATATAAAAAAAGTTACGATTAAACGTGGCGTTGAGTTACGTTATTTAAAGCGCTATTTGGACGGTTATTTGGCTTATAACAATATATTTGTAATATTTTTCAAGGAATTCTGGAACTTAGTGTTAGGACACTCCATTCCCATTATGAAATATCCGTACCGTCCTTTTCGTCAAAATTTTGCAAAGCAATGAATGAATGTGCCTTGTCACCAGAACGAGAAAACGAAAACACTCCACATTTCTTGGCTTATCAATTAATTATGGTATATCCAAATACTTCAAAGTGGACATGACAGATGCCATTACCGGCGTGCAGCTAACCCTCGAGTGCCCTGAAAGGGACCCCACACACTCACCCTCAAGTAATTCAATGTGGAGTTGGTGATGCCCTGGCGGGTGATGTTCTTGGCGAGCTGGTCGAGGGCGGCGTGGTCGGGGGGGTGCACGGCCTGGCGCGGGATGAGCTCGCGGTGCGCGCGCACGGCCAGGTGCCAGGACTTGATGCGCATCAGGTCGTCGAACGTGAACTCCAGGATCAGGCGGCCCTCCGTGCACACCTGGA
>DWMZ01005965.1:0-10604 GCA_018249855.1 Eueides tales michaeli | reverse complement strand
CCACCTTAAAGGCCGGCAACGCTCCTGTAGCTCCCCTGGTGTTACACGGGGCCGTGGGCGACGGTGATCACTTACCATCAGGTGACCCGTACGCTCGTTTGCCTTGTCTTTTCCATAAAAAAAAAAAAAAAATTACATACATAAGATGAGATGCCTTCCCACGACTTCCTCTACGTCCGCTCAATCATATATAAGTACCTACACGTATATATTGTATATTGTATTTACCCGTATATTTGTATCTTGTAATCTATATTTATATACTACTAGTAGTATAAATCTGTAGAGTTTGTTTGGTTGAGCACGCCAATCTCATGAACTACAGGGTTGATTTTTATTATTTGATACTCTATATATCGAGGTACAGTACATACAATCACGGTTACCATAGGCCCGCATGTTGCATGAACTACTATAAGTCATTTACATATTGCCATTTGATTGCAGTACAAAGAGGCAGGTTAAAGACAGTATAAAACTATTTATCATACATATCTTAATTACTTACTCTACATATACTTTGGTAATTTACTCTGTATAAAATAGAATATTTTATTTTAGCCAATATAAAAAAAAATCTTAGCTTAGGATATAAATCCTTTCTTAATATTTGTATTTGCTTGTCTATTGGTCGGTCGTGGGTCCAAGGGACACTATCGGCCTTAAACACGACAGGTTCGATTCCTACTCGAGGTAATGAAATAAATCTGCCACTAAAAACGCGTTGCGTTAATTAAGGAATATAAGTATAGTAATGAGAACAGAGTGCCTTATCACTAGGTTCCCAGGTTCCCTGTAACGAGCTATATGCAGGATAGAGAATGTAGCTAAAAAAAACAATAAAAACATGAGATATATTTCCTACCGTTTATATAAATATCTTTTTTGTAGCACCAAATAGTGACGGTTAAACGTTTCATGATAACGGGAATTGGGAAAAAGAACGACGCTCAGTTGCTATTATTAGTAAACCTGCACCGATACTATAGTATGTGTATTGTTTATTTTATGTTACGTTGGATCGCGTCGTGGAAGTGACTGAACGACGTGTGACTGTATAGCGATGGTTGTGGGTTAGTTTTTTACCGGTGACAAGAAAAGTGTGGGCTGGAAAGTCCTAATAATTTATGTATTGTTACGATTGCAGTTAAACGTCAAAATCAGTTTTTCATAAAATACTTGCTATTCTATTTACATTAAGAATATTTATCATGAAAGTCTTTCTTCAACAGTGTGACGAAAACTGCGATGATTATAGCTAAACCACGATAATTCACATTTAAAAAAATAAAAAAAACAAAACATATTTTTCTCTTCTCAGATTGAATCTCAAAAAGAGATCCTTTAAATGTACTATTTATCAAATATTATAAAATTAAATAATTTGTTTGTTTGGACATGCTAATCTCAGGAACTATTCGTTGAAACAGAAAAAAAATATTTTTATTTTTGATAATCCTTTATCACGTTTTTCTTTCACTGTAAGGTACTGAAATTTCGGTAAGAATTGTCGCAGTCACTTAGTTGCCACTGAGATATTCATTTATCTATGCTGACGAGGTCGCCATTACAGACTAGCTTTTGTTTGTTTCATGATGTATTCTGCACAAGGCAGGGTAGGCAGAAGAAACTCGGGAATATAGTGTTAAGACACTGTGTTCCCATTTGAACTCATTTTCCGCCAATTTTGAGGCATTGCGTGTGAGCAATGAGTGGCGAAACTCAACGCAGAGCTTTTCCTTGTTTGCCTCGTTACTAAAGCGAGGAAATGAAAATATTAAATATTTCATTTTCAAGTGGCGATCGAACCCGCAACATGACAGGAAGTAAAAGGCGATCTTAATTGAAAACTACTTTGCCTCCAGACGTTTTGGTAAACATCTCAAGTTCTCGTGCTAATACAATAAAATGGGCTTCCTTTTTACTTTACCCTGATTTTTAACATGTCAATTTTAACTTAATTGCCCTAGTTTTACTGGTTAAATTAGTAATTAATGAAGTATATGAAAAAAGCTATTTAACTTATGTTAACTTAATATTATTTGAGTACATCAAGCACTACAATTGTAACCAAAGTAAGGTTTGGAGATTGTATCTAAAATTACACCGTGCAATCACTTTTCCCCAGTTTCTGCCGAACTATTTGAGAGGCGCAACTTAACCACACGCTTTGCGTTGTTATCAGAGCCAAAAAATGAAAACGTTAAATATTTTTATAAAATATTGAATAGTTCACTTCCTTGATGTTGGTGGGCATCGAACCGACAACCTGTCGCATTTATAGAGACGCTAATGCTACAGCGCCGCGACAGGCTTCCATTTACTAAAAACTTTATAAGATTGGGATAAAATAAATTTTTCATCTCAAATCTTAAGTAATTAGATGACGACTCCTATATTTACAGATTTCTTTAACTTGTGTACATAACGATATTATAACAACAAACACACCATAAGTTGAACAAAAAAGCTCTAAATCCCGCTCAAGGGATCTTAAATGAAAATTACCTTTAATTCAGTAATAAATTCAATACAATTAATTTAACAAAGCACTCTAGATTGCTGGTATATTGGACAATCTGTTCCACACTTAATGTGTTCAGTGCAAAGTGTGCATACAAGCGCCTCTGTGGAAACCACAATCCCACGAGCTACGTGACCGCCAGTGACGTGAAGTTAGTAAAATATTTGGTGAAATGTTAGTATTTTTTTTTTGTTTTGTCTTCTATTTTGTGAGAGAATGTACTAAATTCATTTAGGTTTTCTAAATATGACACATATTTTCTCTTTCCTAGTGATGTATGATGTGCTTCTGAGGATGATGATTTAGTAGAGGTTAGGTAGTGTAAGAATATATATTTTGTAAATTATTATTTGATGTTCATAAATATTAATATAAATATGTAGATTCTTTTTATTTTAGGTAAAATTATTTGATTTTGAGTTTTATTTTTAATACTTGAAGTATTTGATAATTGTATCTTTTCATTTTCAAGCATCGCAAAGTTCGCAGCAATAGAGTAAGCGAGTTTCTTTCCTTAGTCATGTCGTTTTTATTGGTAGAAAGTGGACGGCAGAATAATAAATCACTACATTTTCACATATAGATAAACAACTAACAAAATATGATATCATTATATATGTATTTATACGTCAAAATTGTTAGTAAAGAACCTTTATCTATGAAAATCAAGTAAAAGTCCATGATATATGGACTCATTACGTCTATTTTAAAAGGATGGTTTTGGTTTCGGTAACCGTTCGCGTAAGTAAATTATTTTCATATCCCCGTCTGGTACCGAGACAAAGCGGCCGATTGTGAAGTCCAGAACTTCCGCCACTCAACACACGGTGTCACAAAAATGTTGTAGTGTGCGAATAAAGTGATTTAACGGTCGGTTCGTTTGTGCCTACGTTGCTACATGTGCTACATGCCTCAAATTCAGCAAAAAATGAGAAAGAGAAGTATCTTAACATTTGTTTCCCATTTTCCCACTGTCTACCCCGTCATGTGTGGAATACAGCGTCAATTATAAAAAATCTTCCACGAAACTTCTTACTCCAATGATAAAATGTATAGCATTTAATGTCCGAATTATACATTCTCTGAAGCGTAACTTCGAGGGTACATATAAGGTTGATCGCAATTTAGGATTGGGATCAAAAGGATAAGGTCCAGATGTCATTGAGCACGCGTCTGTTTGTCGAGTGATAGGTCATTATGTGAAGCAGTTGTGATATATTGCCTAAGTCCTAATGGGGGCTTCAAATTGCTATAATTTTCAAACATTTTGTGGTACATTAGATATAATTGCTTGCTTTTATTACTTTAAGGTTAGACTATAAAAGTGATAGGTTGTGGTGTCTTCAGTACGCTTGTGACACTGCGCCACAACGGCCGTAACGATTGTATATGTATATACAGAAAAATGTACGCAAAACTTGAATTGAATACAATAATAATATAATGTAAAGGCACTTGTAGTTAAAGTCGTTAATGGTGAAGGTAAACGATACGAATTGGATACTTTGGATGTGAGCCAAAAGTTATTTGAACAAAAATAACAATATTGCTGCATTTGGGAGTTTTGCTGCTTTATAATTGAATATTTGTTTATGTTGTTTTTTTAACAGATTTTAACTGAAACCTGTCGTGGTGTAGAAGCACAAGCATGTAACTGTAAACGCAACAGATTATGGGCTAAATCCCCAGGGGATATCAATTCTCTACTCGAGTTAATGAAATGTTTAATATTTTCATATTCTCTTCTGGTAACAAGGCAAAGTGCGGTGGAGTTCTTCCTCTCAAAAAAAAAAAAAAAAAAAAAATATATATATATATATATATATATATATATATATATATATATATATATATATATATATATATATATATATATATATATATATATATATATATATATATATTTATATATACATTGTATATATATGAGTTGAAATATATACAGTACATATAGCAGTCAATACCTTATAAATGTGCACAACACCTTATAAATGTGACACATTTTTTTGTCAGGCTTTTAGTGGCACAGCGGCATATTCCATTCCCGGAAAAGAGAAATACAATATTTGAAATTGAAATATTCAATATTTTTATTAAATATTTAGTATTTTCATTTCTTCGCTCTGCTAACACGGCAAAGCGCGGCATTGAATTCCGACACTCGACCCGCAATACTTCAAATTTAACGGTAAATGGGGAACAGAACGGAGTGTCCTATCACTAGGTTCCCAAGTACGCTCTAGTACAATGTAAATATTTAGCCTTATTATTTAACATTTTCTAAAACATAAATAAAATATTAAAATATTTTAGGATATAAAAATAGAACCTCTAACAAGCTCGTAGTCGAGTTTCACGCCATTTTACGAAGCCAACTAACCGTGAGAAGATGGCACTTTCCTGCTCGAATCATCCCTTAGATACAAGGGTGGATATAAAAGGGAAGGTCAGATTATTGTGTTGAAATATCAATATAATTAAGGTCATTGTGGGGAAATGTTTGAATATAAGCGATACGGTTGTTGGTTCGATTCCCAGTTGGCGGAATAAATTGAGTGGAGAATAGGGTCACTCAACATTTTGTTCAGTTGTCTGGAATATACTCCAAAATGAGTCTTATATTTATCTTTGAACGAATCTTTAAAAAAATGTGTAGGTATATAATAATTTATAGATATAAGTAAAATAGAAGTGTCTGTCTGTGATTTTAATATTAATACGTATTTACAAGTGCGTATGGTTATTTACAAAATACTGACTATTAAGCAATTTTTATGAGTCCGCTTGTCATTCTTGACTTCTTGGGCTACGCGTAAATATTCGGATTTACTATACCTATATTTTTACAGAACTTTTACTGGAAGATAGACAAAGTATTGGAGTAACATGTAGGTTAATATGTATCTTGGAATTTTCGCGGGATCGGGATTTACTTGGAAGAACCGTGCATTATAAGAGATAAAGTGTAAAGATTAAAAAAATAGTAATTCGATAAAACCAGGGTAATTTCTTACTAAATTCTCCATTTATTATTTACAAGAGAATAACATAAAAAACACATGTATATTTTTGATATAAACTGAATGCTTTATTTATTCTATACACGACTATCTCTTGTTCGCGGCCACAAATTAATAACAATCATCAGCATCGTATTGCTGAGATACATAGTTATTGTATGGAGCAAACAACATTTTTAAACGTTGAACTGTACGGCGTTTTCCTTTACCATTTACGTTTTATATAACGCAGCGTTGAGTTGGGCTATAGAAATTAGACAGGGAGTGGGAAATAGTAGCTTTTAAATTGGCGTTTATTCTGCCTACTCTGGTGAGACTAAAAAAAGATATTTGTTGAAGGCAGAAAATAAGAAAAAAATCCTTAAACAGATTAGCTTAGGGAAATATATATTTTAGAAAAATAATTATAACATGAAAATAAATATTTTCGTAACATTTTTCCTTGAGCATACTTTGTTAAAACTAAGGGAGATAAGAACGCGTTCAGTCATTGCTATTGTAAAATAGCGTTAAGTATTTTGTTCAGCTTCACGCTGTATCCCGCACATGGCAGGGTAGGTTGAGGTAACTTGAGAACCTAGTTAACACTCTGTTCCCGTTAATATCCCGCTTCCGTTCCCAACTTTCTGCCGATGTTTTATGTATTTGTCTTGAGTGATTAAATATTTCATTTCAGTCACAAGACGATGTAGAGTTCCATCATTTTTTATACTTTCAATTTGGAAAAATGTCTCATCTCATGTCAAGAAAAAGAAAATAATTAATAAACGGGTATCGAACCCACAACTGTGGCGCTTAAAGCAAACACTACGTTGTTGCTCAAGCGTATATAATATTAATAATATTGTAGTTATATTATAAAAAGAAAGCTAAGTGTAACTGAGAATCTGATCTCAATTGAAAATCTAACTGATAAATGAAAATCTAACTGAGAATCTGATCTCAATTGAAGTCTATTCATAATATTTTAACGCTGTATGGTGTGTAGCGTTCTTAATCGTAAGCAATGTAAGTTAGTTACTGTAATAAAATTGGTTTTTCGTTCGACTTCGCCTGTTTGAATAAATAGAAGTAATTAAGAATTGCGAATGAAACATAACACATCGAATTTTTCACAGATGATGTGTTTCATTAGCCGATTTAAAAATACGATAAATGATTTTTTTACCGTCTTTTATAGGTAATGATACGAAGCGCTTCGTACGGGAGTTCGAATTGCACTTGACAGATATTTGTTCATATTCATAAGTATACATTAAATATCTATACATTTATAACTTTTTCAAATTAATCATTTTTTGTTTATATTTTTGCTAAAACATGAACTACATAAGTACAGCCGCGTACAGTCATCTAGTTTGCAAGTTGGATGTTCCCTGACAAAGGAAAGGAAGGCTTTTCGATGTCACTCACTCATTCTCTGCGTGAGTGGTTTGAAATAATAGACTGGTGAGGTAAAGGAGCAATTAATTGGGTGAAGTACATACATATGTGTTTAAGTGTGTAAATGGTGATCGGTTTGTTTTAAATGGATATGAGTTATGATGTTTGTGAGGTATTTTAATTAGGTCTAATTGTGCTTCTTACAAAGTCGGCAGAGGCAACCTAGGAATCTAATGTTAAGACACTCCGTTCTTTTTAAGAACACTTTCGTTCCCCATTTTTTCGCTGAATTCTACGCCGCGCTTTGCAAAATATAAAATATATCATTTTCTGGGGTGGGAATCGAACGCACAATCTGTTGCGGTTAAAATTGCACGCTTGTACCCTTGCCCCATACCTAGTACCGGTGTCTGCACATGGAAGATAAACAACAAAAAAATTCTGTCTGTGCGTTTATTCGTGCTAATCTAAGAACAGCTTATCTGATTTAAATGTAGTTTTCACTATTGTATTATGGAAAAAGTGTTTGTTTTATTTCAAACGGCTCTAAAATAAAAAAGTTGTAAACTATAAAACTTTTTAAAGTGAACAAATAATTGTATAGCCAGCGAGTCGGGAGGGGAACGCTACTTATAATATATATTAATTTTCTCAGATTTATAGCTATACATTAATTTTCTCAGATTTATAGCATACGTTTACTTTGACTGATCGAAAACTAAATATAAAGACATCTCAAGTATCTACGTGGACTATCGAATGCTAAGTTGGCTCTCGTCTAGTCTCTAGTGAGTGGTACTGTAGTGATGTACAAATATTAGGTAACTGTTTTGAATTAAACGCCGAATTTATTTTAACTGGTTAAACACGTATATTAGGGTAGTTGAAAAGAAATATTCTATAAAATCAAACGTTTCGAACACTTTGCAGTAGTCCGGTGGCAAAAACGTGTATTTTTTGAAAATAGAAAAAAATAGCGAAAATTGAGCATTTATTCACACGACAGGCTTCACATTATTTAAATTATTATGTTATATAAGTACATATTAGTTATTCTTCTGCGGGTACTGTGGTAGGTCAGACGACTTGATAACACAATGTGCGTCGCATATAGGTAATGTTTTCATATCAAGGCCGTATATGGTTACAAAGTAGATAGCAACGTTGAGATTGGTTAATCTGTTTGGTTAAACAATTTGTTTTCTATAGAATATTAAAAATTAACAGAAATTGTGAAATTAAGTGTTCAAAAATAAGGAATACTGCGTGAAGCTAAAATATATTTTTTTTTTCAACTACACACGTATCTCGCACTTGATGGGGAGGGAGCCTGGGAGCCTTTGTTAAATAAACGTAGAAAAATATTTAAATTAACTTAAATCTATATACAGCACTATTGTCTGAGTTTATCAATCTCATATTGAACCACTGTATGTTAAAATGATACAAATATCCGAACACGTTCTTAGGTTTAACAATAAATGGATGTTCATTTAGAGGTCATCGTGGCGCAGGGGTACAAGCGTGCGACTGAAAATGCGATAGTTGTGAGTTCGATTACTATCCGGAGAAAAGCAAATATTTAATATTCACATTTCTTCGTTCTATTAACGAGATACTTTACAGAATGTGTGTGTGATGTGAAAATGAGAAAGAGAAGTGCCTTACTGGAGATGGAGTGTCTTAACATTTCCGCCTACATTGCTAAGTGTGGAATATACCAAGAAACTAAATAAACAAACTTAGCATTTCCGGTTTATATTGAACAGTGTTATGTATATTTCATTCATATTCTCTTAAGCTCAAATTCAAACAAATACAATTATTCTCATATTTGGGAATCAAACCCACCATCAAACGCTTTAACACATCGCTGTCTTCACCAATACCTCGAACGCGCTTTAGCTTAAGTAAAACGCAAACAAAAAAGTTTTGACGTACACAGGATAGCTTTTACATTAATTTTAAATATTAAATGCTAACAAAAACATCTCTAAATAACCCCACATGTACAATTGCTCCAAACATAAAAAGCCGACAAATTGCCAAAAACATGTTAACACTAATATTTTACTCTGAACAATAACATTTTATCATAAAAACCTTCAACTTTGAACAAACACAACGCTAACCAACACGTTACGTCACAATATCACCTAAAACATATATTCGGAATGAACATTTTTCATACAAATTTTATTTAAAAGCCCGATGACTGTGAACGGTGCAGCATATATCCATTGAAAGTATCTACACTACAACATATAAAACTATTTGAACTTTCTTTACGAGCTTTGTGCAGCTTTGCAGCGATCTGTTGAATTGAAGGTATGTTTCAATGAATTAAAACATTCTTAGGTATAATTTAAAGTTTTCTACTAACGCAGAAAGATGAGTGATATTAATAAACGAACCGATGGGATCACGAGGTTTTTTAATCAAAAGCTTTGTATTTCGCTGCGGTTCTCAGTTTCTGATCCGTTCCCTTTTGTCCTCAGAACTTGAGGGTTTGCGTGTTGAGTGGCGAAACATAATCCTGCGTTGTGCTTTGTTACGAGAGCGAAGATACGAAAATATTAAATACCTTGTGTATTCTTGTGGGAATCGAATCTACTACTGTCGCGTTTGTGCTTCTGTATCATGACAGGCCTCAAGCTTTAGTTTTAATTACTTTTTTTCAACTGAAACTTTAAAGTTTTTTTAAGTAAGCTAATTTCAAAGCAAATCATAGATAATACGTAGAAACAAAGTAATATCTATGTACAATGTATACATCTGGGTACGCCGTAAAGGATTTAGTTAACTCTAACGCGTATTGTTCACAAGTGTTTGGTCAATAATATTCTGTTAACTGAACGGCACCTTTAAACTTTTACTTACTATATTTGCGTGAACTCTAACATGTCTGTCATAGCGCAGGGACACAAGCGCGTGCCTGTTAATGCGACAGGTTGTGGGTTCGATCCTCATTTGAGGAAATGTAATTATATAAATAAGTATTTAATATTTTTTTTGAGGCCTGTCGTGGCGCAGAGACACAAGCATGTGACTGTAACCGACAGGTTTTGAGTCCCATCCCCAGTCGAGGAAATGAAATATTAAATATTTTCAATTTAATATTTAATGTTTCATTTCTTCGCTTTGGTAATAAGGCAAAGAGCGGCGTTGAGTTCCGCCACTCAACACGCAATGCCTCAAATTCGGCGGAAAGTGGGGAATGGAAATGGAACGGAGTGTCTTAAGGTAGGTTCCCAGGTTCCCTCTGCCTACCCTGCCTTGTGCGGGATACTGCGTGAAGCTAATATTTAATATTTTTATTTATACTTTTTGGTAACATATCAAGCGTGACGTTGTATTCCGCCAGTCAATACCTAATGGCTCCAAAGTTCGGCAAAATGTGGGGAATAGATGTGTCCTAATGGGAACGGAGTGAGTTCCTGAGTTCTCTCTGCCTGTCCTTCCATGTGCGGTACACAGTTTAAATTTTTAAGATTTAAAATGGTAATGTCGTCTTTTCCCACTCCCGTAACAATTTCAAAAAAAAATCTCATATAGAACGCTTCTTAAGAAACCTAAATACAAATCAATACACTCTATTATTAGTTTTACGCCCGACTTTGATATATTCTTCAATAGTTTCATTAGCTTCTATAAATGCGGTGTAAACAAAATTAATT
>DWMZ01005964.1:0-10605 GCA_018249855.1 Eueides tales michaeli | reverse complement strand
ATATATATATATATATATATATATATATATATATATATATATATATATATATATATATATATATATATATATATATATATATATATATATATATATATATATATATATATATATATATATACAAGAAAAACTTAGTGTTAAAACACATCATTCTCCAATCTTCGCAAAATTTCTAAGAGATTGCGTATTTAGTGGTGGATCTAAAGACCGTATTTTATTTTGTAACCAGAACAAAGAAGTGAAAATAAATAATTCCATCGAGTGGGAATCGAAGCTATAGCCATTGCGCTTATATTCACGCTGTGCTGCAAGGGTACGTACGTACGTACGTACATGTTGTATTTGAAACAGACCAATTCGAAAAGGCATTCCTTATTTCTATTAACTTTTGTGCAGCGGCCAATGAGTAAAGTGGTTTTTTTCTCTTATTTCATCTCTTATTTCAGAAAGGAGAAATGTATTGACTTCAATATCTTCACTTCGTTTACCGTGTTATGTAAAGAGAGTATTTATTAAATAGATATAAGTAATAATACTTGTTTACGGTGCAATTTAATAGAAATAATATACATAAATATTGATTCAATACGTATACTTTTTTAAGCTTTAATCTTTATTCCGTACATAGCAGAGGACAGAGACAGAGGAAACTTTGAGTGGCGGAACTTAGCATTATAATTTGTCTCCTGACCAGAGCTAGAAGATTAAAGTATTAAATATTTTATTTCCTCTAGTGGAGATCGAACCCACAACCTGTCACATTAAAGTCCCACCCTTGTACTTGCCTCATTAATTTATGAAATAGTTGATTATTGTAAAGAACTTTAAGTCCGAACCATATTTCATTGAAAATTACGGAACAATTTAACTTTGTAAGAAACCATTTCGGAAGATAATTCAAGTTAAGAGTATCTTCAATCTCTCTTTTGAAATTAATAATGCTTTTATATTTCTCTACAAACTTTTGTGGCTTTTAGGTGATTGTTGTGTAACTAAAAGCATTAAAAATTCTCATATGAAAAGTTGCAATAAAAATGTTTTGATCATAATATGCTTTTGTTAAACAATGTTTATCAAGTTTACTCTAGGTAAGTAAGTAGGGAACAGAAGTGGAACGAAAAAAAAAAAAAAAAATCGTTACCCCGAGTGGGTATTGAACCCAAAATAAGCGCATTTATACTTTGACCCAATCCCTCAAAGCCACAATGGCGTTCAGGATTGTTTTTAACTTCACGCTACATTCTGCATATAGAAGCGTAAACAAAGATAACCTACGAGGAAATCCAGTATTAATTCACTCCGTTCCCACCCGTTCTCCAATTTACGCAGAATTCTTTAGTTATTTGGTGTTAAATGATGAAACTCAACGTCGCGCTTTATCTCGTTACCAGAGCGAGGAAGAAACAATACTAACTATTACATTCTCTCAACTGAGTACAGAACCTACAATCGAGATGTACGCTTATGCCCCTGCACCCGGACGGGCTTCTAGAACAATATTTGAACTAGTGGACTTATATTAAATATGAAGCAATATATTAACGTTAATATGAAATACTTCGTTGAAATACTAGCAGTTAAAGTAACACGCTCCGATTCACACATGTACTTTATTCCGTATGAATCTCCTTACTCAAATTGCTATATTACAATGACTCAACAGTATGTGTCGAAACTTTTAAATTAATATTTTAAAACTTAAAATTACAGATTGTAGAGAGGCATGTCGTGACGTAGTCAGTAGGGTGCGACAGTTAACGCGACAGGTTGTGGGTTCGATCACCACTTGAAGAAATGAAATCTATACTTATTATAAATCTGTAAATGATCTTTATCTGTACGTGGAAGATATATTTTAAAAAATCTTATACCTGTGTAGTTATGTTATTGTAAAAAAGCCCAAAATACCATACAATATTTCACCAAATTGTAGAAGCATTGCGTGTGATGGAACTCAACTCCACCCTTTGCCTCACTGCCAGAGTGAGGAGCTGAAAATATTCAATATTTAATATTCCCGAATGGTGATTTAATTCACAACCTGACGTTTACAGTCACATGCTTTTGTTCCTGCGAAACAAAATGCCTCAAATAGGCAAATGAACCCACAACCAACCACCTTAGCATTCTGTAACTGACACATTACAAGCAACATTTTTTAATAAAATATTTTTTTGAAATTTGACACGAAGTAGGATCTTTTATACAAATATATGAAAAAAAAACTAATAGGCATTTCATACATCACTGGAAGGTTTAAAACTCTTTTTACATGAGGAAGCTGAGTAAGTATATCATTTCATAGAAAAAAAACGTCAACAACCTATAATTGTAATTAAATTCAAACAAACTCAGTGCATACACACATTGGTTAACGGAACCCACGGTATATGTCTGTGACTCACACTTGACTGATTTTTACACTACTTTAATACGCGGCCTCACCTGTCTAACATTATTGTTGAATTTTTAGATACATTACTTAATAGATTAAAATAATGAAAATGTTTAAATACGTTCAATAGCATTTACGTAGAAGTAGAATAAACATCCTTACAAACTCTCCCATTTATGATTTCAGTAGGATAAAACTTTCTAAAACAAATCCTCATAAGCTTTAAACTCGGCGACCACAAAAGCTCCAAATAAGCATACTCCAGACCAGAAAACTTCTAATATCACATAAACATTCCCAAGGGAAATAAAATCAGGCGAAAATAAATTGAACAAGAGCGCTCGCTTTGAAATAGTGGAAAGCCATTTACTCCGTCTTAAGTCTATTCTAGTCTTAAGTTTGAAGTAGTTCAATTAGGCAGATTGTTAGAAGTTCCTAGCCAGTTCAGGGCTAGGTGACTTTTCATGTCCACGTCTTACTCTTAGAGAGTCCCAAAATAAATAATTTGTGATGAATTTCTCCGCTTTCCGTATTTTAGATTTTAGGTGCATTGAGGCAGTGATTTATTTTTTTATGTGTTGTATTATTTATTCGATTTCCGTTCGAGAGATTGAAAATCGATTAAAAAAAGCTTTAAGATTTCTAGAATCTTTTTTTTAAACGCAAAGATTAAAAAATTATATACGTTTAGTGATTTGAATTTAAAAAAATACTAAAAACGTCTCGTTTCCAAAATTTCCACGATATATGTACTATAAAATCAGTCTAAGAGTTTCATAGCATGGCGAAGAGTTCCACTACTCAACGCGTAATGCCTCAAATTTGTCGGAAAGTAGGGAACAGAAATGATTTAAAGGGAACGGAGTAATTTAACAATAGGTTTCTAAATTTCCTCTATCAATACAAAAATTAAAAACGTATAATAATTTGAACGAAGCAGGACTGAATCCGCGCCTCTTGGAATCCGTCCAAGCGCTCTGACCAACTATTCGTTCTCATCAAGCTCCGTCGAAATTTTTATACGCTTGTTACAACTTATTTATGTTGTTAGCATCTCTGTTACAGCGTAAAACTGTAAAATTAGAATTTCAAATAAAATTTGCTTAAACAGCAAGAATTAAATTATAATACTATCAATAACTTAACCATAACCTTGAACTAACAGATAAATTAACAAACACTTTAACTAACACTTCGCTAACTATTACCTACAGACCACAACGTAAGCCATCAGTCACGCCGATCTCAATTAGCAGCGTGTCACGGTAGCGAGTTGAATTATCAACTCATTAGTTTGATAGACGTTACTTTGTCTAAGATAGATGTAATGTTTGGTTTTTTTCGTTTTGTTTTAAATGAGAAATAAGAAGTCTAGTCCAAGCACAAGATATCAATTTTCCACTTAATATTTATTAATGTATCCGCAATTATTCAAAAGTTTTATTTAAAATTAAATGTTAATGGAACTTTGTCTAAAAAATAATACAAACTGCATTTAAATTGGCTAATGCATTTCTGAGATAAACGTGCACAAACATATAGATCAAAAAATAAATCAACAAATAAAATACGCTAAATCCATCAAAATCAATGTTTTTTGGTTCTATTACATTTTTAAATGCTCACAATAATAGGTGTTTTCAGATATCTTCCACGTACAGACAACGAATACTTATACATTTATTATTTATATATACACAAGTTAACATTATGAATCTGTCGCGGCACTGGGGCATAAAGGTGCTATTGTAAAGCAAGGTTTGATCAATCCCTACTCAAAGGAATGAAATATTTAATAATTTATAGTTGCGCTCTGGTAATAAAGTAGAGCGTGGGGGATTTATAAAATATTATGCCTTAAGTAACGCGAAAGCGGAAGTGTCTTAAGAAGAAAAAATATTTTATCCATAGTATTTTAAGTTTCCTCTGTCTACCCTGCCATGCACGTCTGGATACAACGAGAAGCTGAAAAAAGGAGAAACACTAGGTTTTACAGTGAAGCAGTTCGACACAATCAAATACAAAAATATGAGTCAATATTCGATTTGGAATAGAAAAGATACGTACGATTACAATAAAAGAAATAAAAAATAATCCATTTTATACAGATTTGCTTCTGAATCTTACACTTAAAATAATATTAATTTTATTAACTAAAGGTAAAATTATATTCTAAACTCCTAGTTTCCATCTGCCTACACTAAAGGTTTAACAGAAAGGTGCAATAGAGATTGACTGGTGCAAATTGATCACTTTACGCTATATCAGCGTATATAGCGTGAAGTAATCAATTTGTACCTATGCACTAAGCAAAATAAGAAAAGGGAACCTGGGAACCTAGTGTTATGACACTCAATCCTCAAAAAGACACTTCCGTTTTCCACATTACGCCATATTGATTGCATCTTTATACACTTATAAATAAAATAAAAATGACCGTCTTTGATTTCAAAAGAAGCTAATTTTTCAAGTGTATATTATTACACGATACCAAATCACAAAGTTACAATTTGAAATATTTTTATGGTCATGACTATATCGTGAACTGCAAATTTCTGTCTGCCTACACTACAGCCTTAACCGAAAGGTTTAATAGAGATTGTTTGATCCAAATTGATTGCAGCTAGTCGCTCGTTCGAGGCCATGCATCTGGAATACTGAAAACTGGCGCGATTTAAACGGTTTAATGCAAATTTATTTAATGTAGTAAATTATTGTAGTGTCGCAGGAGGCGATATCATGGCGCAGGGTTACATGTGTGACTGTAAATGCATCAGGTTTTAGATTCAATCTCGAGGAAATTTGATACTTAATATATATGTTTTTTGCTCTGGAACCAAGGAAAATTTAAATTTGAATTTAAATTTAGTATTTTTCTTCCTAGGTGTGGAACAACACTTTAAAAATAGTAAAAAAATATAGCTTATTAATCAGAATAAAAAAGAATAAAAATTAGCAATAAGTCTAAGCGGGCGAAGCTTCTTGTAGTCCTACCAAAATGCTAAACAGAGACATGTTAAACAGAGGGTTTTAAAGTTGTTTTCACCGTCACGCTGTATCCCGCAAATGACAAGGTAGGTAGTCTATTGTTAAGGTACTCCGTTCCCATTTAGACACTTCCGTCCAACCTACTTTCCACCGAATAAACCTAAAATAAAAAACAAAGTAAACAAATTTAATGTTTTCCAAGTAAACTAGTACAGGAACAACTAGTTCCACCATTCATATGTAGAAGTAATGATTTATGGCGCCTTCGCGGGTCTGCGAGCTATTTATAAATAATGAATACTACAGATGAGAGGGCATCATTATTTAATTAGAGTGGAGTTGATAAGATTTTGATAAGGCAGTTTTTCTTAAAATTATTAGTAATTCAATAGAATTATTTTTAAAATATCTTTGTAATATAACACCAAAAACACGCTGACCAACTAGGAAAAGAAATTTTCTGCATTTATAAAATTATTAAAGAAATTTAATAATGTATACATTTAAAAAAAACATAGTGTCATAAAATTTTGTACCCAATTTTCGAGACATTATGAATAGCGAAAGTAAATGCCCCGTTTTGTATTTTGGCTGTCCTTCATAAACTACCAAATTTTAGTAATAAAAGATATTTTCTTATAATAAAAATAATGAACAAGATAAACGATACAACAGCCACTTCAGACGCTCCCAGCACAATCAACAAGATGCTATTTCCGTTTTCGTCTTCTCTTTATTTTAAAGTTGTGTTAGCAAACTTATTTTAAATTTTAATATTTATTTTAGCTTCATGCGGTAACCTGTACATAGCTGAGAAAGTAGGCACCTGGGAACCCATAGTTAAGAAATTCCGTTCCACAGATTTGTGAAGGCATCGAGTGCCGATTGGCAGAACTCAACGTCACGTTTTGTCTCGTACCAAAGAACTGAAATAAAAATATTAAATTAAATATTTTATTTCCTTGAGTGGAGATCGAATCCACAACCTGATGTTTATAGTTATACGTTTGTACCACTATGCCATGACAGGCCCATATTTAATAATCGACGAAATTCAAATAAGGGGAAAGATAATAAATAAGGGGAAGTTAATTATTGTTATTGCCCCCAATCTGTCTGGTGACATAACAAAGTGCGATGTAGAGTTTTGTCACTCAACACACAATGTATCAAATATTGAGCAGGTCGTAGAAAAAACAGGCTCTTAACACTAGCTTCTCTTTAATTTCTTGCTATTTACAATGTGAAGTTAAGAAAATATATATTGTCCCGTTCTGCATCTGGAAATTACATACAAAATTGGATTATGCTATTTCTCTATAGGCGTAAAGAACAATGTAATCTCAAGATTTTATTTTCTATATTTTTTCTTCTAATTATCGCCATATTTTCTACAAGATGAAAAATTATTACAGAAATAAAGAATAAAAGTTATAATCTTCATATTTCAAATAAATCTGTAAGCTTGGACCCGTCCTCATTTGTCAACTCTGTAATATGAATGAAATTCGCGTTTTAAATAAGATATTTGCGCGTTAAGTCAATTTTGAACCAGTGCGTACATTATATAATACTATAATATTATAAAGCGAAAGAATTTTTTTGGCTTAACGCGCTTATCTCAGGAGCTATTGTTTGATTTGAAAATTATTTTTTCGTTAAAAAAAACCTTTTGTCGAGTGAGACTATAATAGAAATTACCTCACGGTAATCATTCATCAGGAAATTTGAAAAACTAGTGTTAAGACACTGCCTCCCTTCCTATCAAAGCACTTTCGTTACTAAGTTTCTAACGAATTTCAGGCATTCCGTGTTGAGTGGCGGAGCTTAAGGCCGCGCTTTGCTTTGTTATCTGGTAACAAAATGGTAAAGAATTTAAATTATTAAATATTTAATTTCATTCAATGGCTATTGGACCCACAATCTGTCACAATCGCAAGCCTGCCTCTGAGTCACGGATGGCTTCAAATTATTTTACTATCTCTGTAATAAATATACCTAAGTCTCAAGTATTTTATTTAACTTTATTATAATCGTAATGCTATAAAATTTTACATTTTTGCAAAATCTTTTCACGTAATCTTAGAAATCTTTAGGCCGGAACAATCTTCGTGACTGTCATACAGATTCAAAGAAAATTGACTTAAGAAGAATTTATCTTAAATATTTTACATAATATATAACTAATTACTTACTGTATATTTATACAAGACATGGGTGTTGTTGTATTTTCGCTGTGACGGTTACATATATTCACTTACTCAGCCTCACGCTATATCCCGTACATAGCAGGGTAGGCAAAGGGAAATTAGTTAGTTAGTGTTCAGATCCTCCGCTCCGTTCCCCACTTTCCGCCGAATTTAAGGCATTGTGTGTTGAGTAGCAGAACTCAACGCCACGTTTTGTCTTGTTACCAGAGCGGAGAAATGAAAATATTAAATATTTAAATAGAAAATACTAAATATTTCATATCCTCTAGTGGGGATCGAACCCACAACCTGTCGTTTTACAGTCGCACGCTTGTGCCCTTGCACAACGACAGGCCTCAGGTTACATATTCGATATGAAGTTTTCGTATGGATGTCAGAAACATGTGTTAGATATAGATCTATATTTTTTTTCAGATTGACACTGTATCCCGCACATGGTAGGAATAGGCAGAAAGAACTTGACAAACTGGTATTAAGACACTCAGTTTCCATTAACTCATTTCCGTTTCCCACTCTCCGAGGACTAAGGCACTGTGTTTTGAGTGGCGAATAAAATTATCTCGAGTGGGGATCAAACACACAACCTGTCAAGTTAAACAAAAAAAATGAAACGAAAAACAAATCAGTTTTTCTTGTAAAGTAATAAAGACAATATCTCCCAAGTATTAATAAAAAACTATTTTTTTAACAGCTTAACACTGACTTCCGCATATAGCAGGGTAGGTAGAGGGAACCTGGTTTTAAGACAATCTATTCTCTATTTTACTCAGAGTTTCGATTTGAATGTTTTCAGGACGATACTCCAAGTGGAAATCAAAACCATTACCGTTAATAGTCACTTTTGCTACTCCGCCACAATAGTGACGTAATATTAGGTTCCCATGTTTCCTCTGCGTACTCTCCTATAAAAAACTATCACTGAAATACAATTTTCATAAAATAAGAAATCTATTGTAAATACAATAAAAATATTAGTAATACAAAATAAGTTATTTGCAGCGTTGCCAAGTACACCGTACGTGATAGCAACTAATGGTTGTCTGTAGCAAATAGGTCACGTTGCCTACATACACTGAGATGATAATTCTTATTTAGAATTTTAATTTTATGAATTTTAAACATTTAAAAATTAGTTATTAGAGAAGAAGTAGTTAATCCGATTTTCATAAAACTTCTCAGAATTATCACATTGAAACTGGCTTTTGATCGAAAAAAAACAGCATTTTAATTAGATGATTCATTTAGGAGCTACAGTACCACAGACAGGGAGGTCAAAAAAAGGTTCTCTTTTTGAGTTGGGGGTAATATGGTCATACCATATACCGGATGAGTTATATAAATTAAAATATAAATAAATTTTTATACAAGAAGACTTGCAAGCACTTTTTCATCGTCAAATGAACATAAAACTACCACTAGCTCGGAAAGCATCTTCGCTTATAAGAGCCGACAAGAAACTCAATAGTTATAGCAACTATTGAGTTTCTTGTCAGCTCCTTTCCATACTGTTATTGTGCATGAAATTCAAATTATTTTTATTAAACAAATATTTCTCCTAAATTGAAGTGTCCTAAATACAAGTGAAGAAATCCATCACGAATCAATTTGTCCGCGGAATTTCTGGAAATGAAAGCGCCGGAAAATATTTTACACTATAGTGTAGTACTAGATAACTGAAACAAGAAAACTTTTCTGTCGTGGAAATACCAATAATAGAGTTTACTAAACGACCGTGTTGCTCTAAAAGTACAATTCAACCGTGATTTTTCTGCCGTCGTAACTAAAAATAAAAATTTGACCGAAGCGGAATTTGAACCAGCGCCTCTTGAAGTCCGTCCAAGAGGCACTGGTTCAAATCCTGCTACGTTCAAATTTTCATATTTTCTTTATATTAATATTTTTGTTTTTTAAGTGTGGAATAACACTTTAAAAAAATTTAAAAGTGCTATATATTTAGTAATTTCTTGTTTTGTAACGAGTCTGTTGTGAACTAATAGGTAAGCACGATCGTTATGGGTTATGTAGTGTATGGCTTTATAGACACTACACACTCTTAAAGGATACTGGGAACACTATCACTGGCTCACCACTACACCAGATAGCAGCGGCGCGGCGAGCACGTCCGACCCGTACCGTGTCTGTCAGAACACTCTACATGTACATGAGACAATGCTACGTATCTATTAAATAGATACAAACACTACATCCCTTCCTTTTTAATATTTCTTATTATTTATTTACTATCTCATCATTACTTTAATCATACATAATTTATAATTATTTATATGCCCCATAATATAATTATCAAAATTTATCAAATTTATTGACATAGCCGTAAGGGTCTATTTATTTTAAGTTATCCTCATCTGAATTATTCACATCTTCTACTGACTTCCATTGTCCCCTTACATGCTTTAAATGAATCAGATTTCTTCTTAACCCTTGTCCAGTTCCTTCTTGTGTAGGAGAATTCAGTGGTGTGGGAGAATTAATTAGCCTTATCCATTTCCTATACTGTATCACCTTTTGTAAGTTCTACGTCTTTCGCTTTTCTCTGGTTCCATACTCCTTTCCTTTTCCTTCGACTTAAATTCTTTTCTGACTTCGCTGTCATTATAAGCAGCGATAGGTAATGTAGTTTACTAAAGATTTCTTTTTTTTTCCTTGTTACGATCGATTGATCTATTGTTATTTTAATATCTTTACAGCGACTATAATAATCAATAACAAGTAAAATACAATGATTACTCGCTAATGGTTCCAATATATCCATTGCAATATCTACCCAGCGTTCAGATGAAAGCTCCCGGTATTGCATTAGTGCTTGAAGATTTTATTAACTGACTAACGTGCACCCCTTGCAACTTTTGATCATAAGTTTAACTTCTTTATCAATGCCACCATACTTTACAGCGAAGACGACTTTTCATGCCAACAATCACAGAATTACCTTCATAAGCTGCACTTAATACAAGGTATCTGAGATCTTTAAGAATTACTAATCCGTACCAT
>DWMZ01005963.1:0-10605 GCA_018249855.1 Eueides tales michaeli | reverse complement strand
TTCGCGACACAATCACGAGCGTGCGAAGTAACGCCGGTCGCACGGCCGTCAAGACTATTGTTCCACTCATTTAATTACTGGGTGATGAATTCACGCCAGTAATAGACTATTTTTTAATTAAGTTTTATCTTCTGGCACAGTGCTTTTGTTGCCTATATTCGGTTATGGTTGGTTCAATTTGATGTTGAGTCTAACTTGGTTACTGATTCTCTTTTTCTTTTCAATTTTCAGTATACTGTGTATTCACACAGTAAGCGCGATATGGCTTCTATCATCACAGTGGTTCTGAAGCACTTCTTTAATCTTATACGTAAATATCAATAAAATATGTGAATTGGGCTAAAAAAGTAATCATTTACATATAAAGATTTTGTTCTTTCAGTCCTTTTATTCGTTTTGTTTATTTTTACGTAAACAAATGCATTATATCACAATTTTAATAATTTAAACAGAATAAATACCAAAAAGTGAATTTCTTCACGCAGCACATTCACATGGTGCGCTGGGAATAGTTAATTGTCATATTACCATTCATGCATAAGCAGGGTTTTGAACTCTTGACATCGTATATAAGCATTGTGTCATCGAAATAAAATGGAGTCTACTACGGTATAGTGGAACAGTTTTTGATGGTTGCGGGTTCGATTCCTCTCTAGCGAATGATACATTTTCTATATATAATTTATTTTCAATTTCCCACCCTGGCAAAATGGTGCGGCCTTGAGTAATATTTTTAAGCTGCAATAAACCAAACAAACAAACAATTTTTGCTTGTTTACTTAAAAATGCGGGTAGAGCCGCAGGTAAAATTTAGTGTAAAATATATATTGTATATATGTACTATTCATTTATTAACATACTATCTACATTGAGATATAAAATACAACCTAAGTTATTTTTTATTATACGGTCCTTTGTTGTCTGTGGGTATTAAAATTAAATTAAATATAAACTTTCTCATATATTTTAGGTGATATCATCTGTCTACACTAGCTGTCATGGCTGTAATAGTAATTTACTAAATTGCCAAATTTTATTACATTATGGTAATTAGTTACGTAAGGCAACATTAACAGAATATTTAAAAATCTAATGTGATATCGTTAAAGGGTATTAGAAAATCATAAATATGATTAAATCTTATTTATCTTTATTTACAGATAACTCAAGTTACTTAACGATTAATTTACGATGGGAAAGTTGAAAAATTAATTAATTATTACGCTATGATCAAAATTTTATGTTTGTGTATAAATTAGTTTTAAAAGGCTTTTATATAAAGAAAGGTAAGTAGCATGAGAGTTAGAAAAAAACAAATATGTATCTTGTTATTATTTCTCCATTTAATTACATATAGCAAAGAGGCTTTCTCTGCTCTCTGTCGATTTGAGACGTTGCCTGTTGAGTGGCGAAACTCAACGCCGTTTACATCGTGGTCTTTAAATATGTATGTGTCTGTATGTCTCTATGTAGAATTGTAGGTCACAAACGGATGGTCTAAGACCAATAGAATTATTTTATTTGAAAGACTGATATTAAGAGTTATGCTCAAAATATTCAGCCGTTTGAAGAATATCAGTTCTTTCATAGATATTTGTTAAATTATTGTAACACGTTTTTATTATTATCATAAGTTTATATAATAGAGTAGGTAAGTGCAAAACTAAGAACTCAATGATATGCTGTGTTATCCAAGTTCGCTTATTCTTAAAGTGTGGATTTGTGGTGCATCAGAAAGCTCAATTTCATCTAAAATAATAAAAACCAATCTACCTTCGGTTCATTCGTTACAAAATATATCTAAATTAATTCAGTAATATTTGTTTATTCTGTATTTATATAGCGCGTTTACTTACTACTTATTACTTGATACGTACAAATACGTACGCAAGAAAATTTTACTTAACTTTATTAGATTTTGTATTTTAAATCTTGGCGGAGTTCTACGCAATCTTTTGACTATTCAACACGTATGACATTAAAAATTTCCAGAAGCAACTAACGGTCTCTTACACTTTAGTAAATATTCCGTGAATTTCCTCTTTGACATATGATAAAGGAGTGTCTTAATTTTATTCTTTTTCCACTAGTACGAATAAAATTTACAACAGGTCAAGATTTTACGTTTATTCGACTACTTAATAATTTGTGACTATCTCTACAGCTTATTTATTTTTATCGCTTCTTAATATATCACGCTAGAACAACTTAATGACTCCAGTTAATTGTAAAGCATTTATTTTGACATTTAAAAGAGGAAATAAACACAATGGCATAAACTTAGATGAAAATACTAAGAAACAGTTACAGCTGTCACAGTGCTCAGAAAGTGTATCGATGCGGTCATGATTCGTGTTGTAGTTTAAGAGATATATGAAGAATATTTTTAAGGTAGTGTGTAGAAATAAAACCATTGAGGCTCAGTGGCACAAGGGCGCGACTGTAATGACGGTTGTGAGTCGATTCCTACTCCGGGAATTTAAATATAGAATATTTTTTATTACTAGCCTTGGTGTCCCTTACTGCGAGATACCTGCGGCGTTGAGCTCCGCTACTCAATACGCAATTACTTGAAAATGGGAACTCTGTGTTCTTAGTGATAAGTTCCTCTTCATCTACCCTGTTATGTATGCTTGACTCTACTTTTTGCTTTAATAATGTATTTTTATATAGATTTATTATACTTACAAAGTATTTTTTTATATTTATATTCATTTAAAATTTTTAAGTCATTAATATTATAGAAATTGTATTTTTATATATTTTATGAATAACAGTAGAAAAGAAACATCAATAAACACATTTCGTAATGCAAGTCTAACAAAACGAAGCAATTCAGTTAAGCTTAGCACGAATGAAAAAACCGAAGGTTACATATAACGATTTCATATTATCTGTTAGTGGGACGCACATGTATCTTCAGAGGAAAATGGTCCACAAAACTCTACTTGCATACAAATGTGCACTACAATGCATTGCGTACTCGCCTCTAGTTCTTATAAGTCTTGAAAAACAATAACTTTGTGGAATTCGGCCTTTGGGTAATATTCTGACATGTGTTGACAATGAAGATACTTGTGTTATGTATTTGGGTCAATCTATTGTTTAAATCGTTATTTTTAATAGTTATTGCTGTGATTGGTTTTGCTTTATCTTCAAGCAAACATAAATAACACTGTTTTTAACAAGCAAACCAAATTTGAAATTTTAAAAAACCTCTGACTAATAAAATCACTACTTTTTATTTAGAAAAGTGCTTGTAACCCTTATTCAAATTAAATTTAATCTTATTTCCATGAAACGTAACTAAAACAAAGCTTTGGATAAAAAATCATTCTACAATCAATTTATTGAGGCTTCTCGTGGCGTAGGGACATGTTGCAGGTTTGATCCCCACTTGTTAAGGACAATGCGTGGCGTTGAGCTCCGTCACTCAACATGCAAGGCCTCAAATTCGGTTCTCAGGTCCCTTCTGCCATGTGTGAAATACAGCGTGATACTATTCAGGAGCTATAGTGTCACAGACAAACATATACAGACAGACAGGTACAACACCCTTCTTTAAGCCTCGGGGCTTAAAAACACAAGTCTAAAAGTACTGTGCTACAAATAATATAAAATGTTAATACTACTTAAATGTTAAAAACATTACTTTCTTTTTACTTATAAAAAGCATGCAGTAAAACAAAACATCTTTTACGCTATTTATAGACACTATGAGCGTGACACAGAAAAACCTAACGTTCAATTCTATAACGTGCTTGACCTTACCCAACATCTGCAATTTGCGACCGTTATAGACTTATTGACAAGCTGCGTGAAGTCCAATTAAAATGAGAAAATTTAAAAATAGCATAGTCGGCATGTGCCCGTTACACACCTGGACGATTATTGAATTATTTAATAATAATTGCTTGTAGACGCGACTTCTTTTTGTTCATCTTGAAAAATGTATTAAAAAAATTGAGTAAATGCGTGTTTGTTTATATAGTGATATAAACAAACACGCATTTACTCAATTTTGTAGTTTATGTTTTCTAAATGTACATTAGGTATGTAATAAATATTTATTAAAATGTCGATAAATGTCAAGTACACAACGATTTTGGGTCGATTAGCGATTTCGGTACTTCGGTTACAGGGTATTTCGGTTACTGGGAACCTATTGGTTTTCACCTCCCTAATAACTATTCTTTCTTTTTTTACTTTTTGCTAACAAGACAAACAGCGGTGTTGATATCCGTTATTTAACACGAAATGTCTCGAAAACTTAACGGTATATATTGATCGGAATGTTTTAATATGTTCCCTCTGCGTACAAGCGGCATACATAGATAATACTATTTATTTTTATATATATTTTCATGAAAATTTACCCAACAAAAAAGCTAAAATGTTAACGTTAACGACATAGTTATCTATAAAGTCAACATAAGTAAAAAACTTTCTCCAGCTACGCCTTACCAGTAGGCACTCATATGTCCAAACGGAAAACAAGTTCCATTAAACTAAATGATTTACAAACGATGATTACATGAGCATCGTTAGTAGATTACGCAATGTTACAAATTACAATATATGGTACATCTGTCTGTATGTCAAAGTACGCGCCCTACCATTGTTAATTGAATATTGTTTGAATGTTTTGAACTCGTTGGATTCTGGTATCGTGTTTTGTTTGTGTAAAGTAGATGGTGTTGAAATTGAAAATAGTTTTCTGTAGTGATTAATTAAGGTATTAAGTACTTTTCATTTACATATCCTGATTACTTTCAATAATTTAATATCTATTAAAAGTAAATTATTACTGTATGTTAGATGAAGTATAGTATTAAATTAAGTACACTTCAGTTGAAGTATTACTGGCTAGGTTGTGAAGCTTTCAGTTAGAATTAATTATTATATTAATATAAAATGAAACACACTTTATTGCTTAAAATGAATAAAACAAACTGATAAAGTCTTTTAGATAATTGAATAGTGATATTAATAATATATATGAATGTCTATAGAAAAATTGCCTTCCAAGTCGGTGGTAGCTTCTTGTAGGACTGAAATTACAGACAAGTCTTTGTATCTATACAGAATTGCTTGTAATGACCTAATTGAATAAAATATATTTTATTTAGATTTATTTGATTTTTTATGATACTACATAAAAATATGCACAAAAAAAATATTTTTTTATTCTATAATATATTGTTGGATTGTGATATCATCTTTGACGCATATATTCCTATTTTACATACACTGTTACAAGGAAAAGGAAAATTAATGAATACATTCCAATCGAACACCTGAGCGTTTTAATATGTAGTAGACATCACTTGCCTTTTAAGTAAATCAAAGTCATAGTTTCAATGAGTATGCAAAAGAACAGTTGACATTGTAATAGTATTAATGTCTTTCTTTTTTTTTTAAATATTGCATGAGGTATATAGTGCAAGTATGTAAATGGTGTGTTAGTAAACATTAATATAATACAGACTTTGCTCAGTGTGGGATATAACGTGAACCAACAGAAACCATTTTAAAAAGTCCTTTGATTTTAACGTTTACTACATATTTATTTTAAATGGAGTAGTCCGTGGTCATGAGTAAACTGGATCTACCTGTGACCACGGAATACTGCTAAGTGCTAGAAACATGGGGTTTCAATTTGACGCAATTTACATATAGGTACACTATATAATATAAATACTATGCACAATGTTGTTACAGTATTTCGTATACTAATGTTCTTACATATTTATAATTGTTATTTTAAATATATAAATTTAATTCCACAGGTGCCAAATCTTTAATGCCACGTGTGCTTTAAATAAAAAATACATAAAAATTATTTAAAACAGGTGTCAGGCTTTCTCTGTTGCATAATACTTTTTTTACACACGTTCAAGGCAATTCAAGGCAATAAAAAATACCAGCCAAGTGCGAGTCGGTCTCGTAATTATTTCTTTGTCATCAAATATTTATTTTATTCTCTTCAATTGTGATAATTAAATGTTATATCTATGAATAATTTAAGGGAATGTACGATTACGAAAATTAATTCGTCTAGTTTATTTTCTGATTAGAATTCATAATTTCAATTTTGTTGGTGAAGTTACTGTAGCAAATGAGATTGGTTCTTAAACAACTCTGTTATTCAGAGGAAACTGCACATTATGTGGCTGTGGAGCAATTCCTACATAAGAAACACTGTTTTCTTGTTTCTGGTATGGTATGGTTCTTTGATTATGGCGTTCTGAGTATGCCAGTTGAGCACATATCACTTCGCCAGTGTCACGTTGTATGGAGAATACACGAAGGAGGTTGTACGGTAAAGAACAGATTATATTACACAATATGAGAATGCATATTATAAAAAGAAGATCTAGTTAAAAATTGCCTTCACCTATAACAAAAAAAAATATTAATAAAATAAATATATACATTATGTACATAACACACAGAATTAGTGATATTCTTGTTTCTGAGTAGGTTGTGTTACGAATGTAAAAAATCTGACATTGGTCGATTAACAGGTTACTTTTTTTAATTCATTATCTATCTATAGTTAACTCTTTCTTTGGATCTTATACTAAAGTAGAGAAGTTTTAAGAACTTAGGGTAACATCTCTGAGTCAAAAATATAAAAATTTAATATGAATGTCCTAGAGATTTAAATTATTATTTAGATTAAAGCAATAATTTAATATAAATACACTAACATCTATTGACTCTTACAAGATACAATTAATGTGAAAGGTAACCATTACATCACTATTATGTATCGATAATGCTGTCAACTCAAACGAAATAATTATTGCTCGATAATCGATTTTATATTCGATAAGTGAAAATCTATTGATCTCATTCGTTACGTAATATTAAAAGAAGGCATGTGAACGTGGACCTCTTCAAAGTTCGTTACATAGCTAAGGTGTGGCGTGCTCCAGTTTAATTGACGATTAGTGTTCGTTATGTATAGGCACTTAATTTAAGAGAAATTACTGTAGCTCGTGTGCTTAAAAGTTATAGCCGGTTAAAGCTTTTTAAGCGTTCTTAAACGGTGATTACTTTTTGTAAAATGAAAAATCTTATATTAAAAACATATACAGAACCCAGATTTAAACAGTGCTACGTTCAATCTTTATTTTTTGCCAAAAAATGTATATTTTGTTTAATAACAAGATGTATTTTAAAGTCATTTTGTTTTTGTTTTAATTATTTAATGTTAAAAATTAAATATTAACACTATCAGAGTTATTACTTTTTAGTTACATGTAGTTATGTTTAAGTGTTAAAATTTAAATGATATTCTTTGTTTTTTAGGATTAACTTCCTCTGGATGTATAATTCGGAATTCAATTTTATTTCCTCTAGTAGTACTGATAATTAAATTTGTCTCTTTTTTTGGACGTAATAGGTTAAATGGTATCTTAAATGAAACGATAGTAATAATGTTTCATTTATAAATACTTTACGTATGCGTTATAAGATATGATATTTGGTAGAAAACATTAAAAAAAACAACGCCACCGAATTTGCTCTGTAAAAAAGGCCGTCGCACCTTGCTTTATTACCCGAGTGAAGAAATGAAAAGTATAAATATTTCAAATTCTCAAGCGAAGATTGAACCCGCTACCTGCCCTTACAGTCAAACGTCCACTGTACCACGACAGACCTCAAAAAAGATCAATACGCTAGATGGTTATCAAATACTACGTACAAGCGCTTGCCTATATGTCGCGTGCCAACGATACTTTGAATTTTATTGGACTTTCTAATTGTTGGTCGCGTTACCATACAACCTTAATTCTGTTCACGCTCGATATGAGAACAATTTAGTGTAATGTTACATGACTATAGGAAAATTTTAAAGAACTTGGTGAAAAATTATAAAACTTGATGAAAATTTGGTGTTTTTATATTGAGACCTGTGGTGGCGTAGATGCTTGAGGAAATGAAATATTTAATGTTTTCAATTTAAATATTTAATATTCTCATTCCTCCGCTCAGGTAAGAAGGCAAAGCGCAGCGTTGAGTTCCGCCACTCAACACGCAATGCCTCAAAAAAATCGGTTAAAAGTGGGGAACAGAACGGAGTGTCTTAACACTAGGTTCCCATGTTATCTCTGCCTACACTACTATGTGCGGCCTGAAGCTGAGTGAGTGAGTGATTATAGCGTATTTTAAACTTAGTAGTAACTTATTATTATTACTAGAAAGCCCGCGACGTCATAGGAATTCTTGAATTGTATTTTTATTTAATAATATCAACTAGTTTCTTGTTCTAATAACTTTGTTACTTTTAAGACAATAGCTATATATTTAAAACTAAAATTTGAGCTAAATGAATAATTTTTTTTAAGCAAATTTGTCGAACTTAATATTTAGACCGATGTATTTTTTTATTTTTAACCAATTTTAATTAAACAAGCACTAAATGTTGAGGGAAGATTGTCAAAACCTAATAATGAAAATTGCATTTAAAGTCTGCTTAGCCGTAACTGAGATAAGCGCGTAAAAGCCCACACACAAATAGATAAAAAAATCACCATTACGGACCTCATTAAATTAATGAACCTTCCTCATAAGAATTTTATTAATATATCTTTCATGTACAGACAGTAATCGGTTACAGATTTATCGTAAGCATTGATTGTTGTTCACCATTATTTCTAAATAGACATAAAGAAACATTATTTCTAATAGATGCTTGAGACGATGTAGGATTTGCAAATAAAATTAAAGCTTATACAAATGTATGAGCTACGCACCTTTGCAGTAGCAACTTTAACGAAAAAAGCTAATTTCCATCTTAATACTTCAAGTGTTCTAGATTTAAGAATGTTTTAACATTTATCTTTGCCATTTGTATAACAAATTCAACATATTTACACTAAATACGGCGATATCATATTATATTATACAATTCTCTGAAGTATTGCGTTTCAGAGACAACCAGGGCATAACTGACATAAACACCGGTCAAGCGCGAACCTACTCTGAACCAATCTCATTTCCGATTTCGTAATTTCTTTTCAAAAAAAAAAAAAAATTAACAGTTATTAAGAATTCTGTGCGTGGTCTAGATTTGATACTTTTGTTACCTTAATATAGTTATTTATTTTACGAAACTATAACAAAAGCAGCTCTAGTAATAGCTTAAATTTAAACAAAACAGTGGTTGATGTTTTTTTTAAAATGAGTCGTATCCCAATTTCTCATACAAGACATAAATCCACTTGTTTTTGATCCAGCAGGTATTTCGGGAGATTATCGCTTAGTTTTCTCTCTTGTTTTTAGGATCCTGTTGTCATTTTTTAAAGTCTTCTGTTACTTCCCTAGCTTCTTAAGGGAACCTACTTGTAGTTCCGATTGTGCACCGCCTGTCAGTCACTTAGTAACGGAGAGCTATCAAGAAAATATTTTGGTTGATTGAAAGCGATATAATAATATGACAAATATATAATATTTTAATTATAAAATGTTTTTAATTTACATTTGTTTATGTTATAAAATAATGCGAAGATTATTTTTGAGTAGTGATATCATACTTATAAATAGGCAAAGACTCTTCTTGTAAACCATAATGAAACATATTGGGACGTAATAAGGGCCATATAATATAATATTGAAATTAAAATGCATATCGCGTCTTTTGTCGTTTTATACGAGCATTCAGAAGGTTAATGTTCATTTGCGAATTTGTAAAACACTGCCTTATTGTCATTTTGGTTAGCTTGTTTAAAAAATATGTATTTATAAATATGAAATACGTAATTTTTATAATTTCCGCGCTCTGAAACTTAATGGGCAATGTCTCGAGACGTTAAGTGTGGTACCGATTTCATTCTATCAAATGAAGTGTTATATCGAGGCTGCAAAGAGCGGCATTGAGTTCCGCCACTCAACACGCAATGCCTCAAATACGGCGGAAAGTGGGGAACGGAAGTGGAACGGAGTGTCTTGACACTAGGTTCCCGGGTTCCCTCTGCCTACACTGCCTTGTGCGGGATACAGTGTAAAGCTAAAAAAAAAGAACTATTCTCGCAGTTATTATCGTTATCATGTTTTTGTTAATCACTAATTTTGAAATAAAGAAATATTGTATAAATATTGTATTTCCAATTCATACTGGCGTAAAGTGACAAAGCGCGGCGTTGAGTTTCACCACTCAACATGTAATGCCTCGAGTAATTGACAGAGAGTAGGAAAGAGAGTGTCTTTAATGTGTGGAATATATGAATGTGTATATAATATTTATAGAGATCATAATAATAATTTTCTCAGTCAAATGATGCCATTGCATCTCACTATTTGAAGCTATGTAAATTAACGGAAAAGGGTCGACGAAACTATGTCGATAGGTTTTTGCTGATTAATCGCATGATGAAAAACTAAGTAAAAAGAGGACCCAGGTTCAATACCCGTGAAACGTAAAATCGTCATATAGTTTATCGCGGTCTGATTGAGACGAAAGTTAACGCGAATTTTCAACGGCATCACCATGTCAAAAATAACAATATCTCAAGTTTACTAGAAAGTAAAAAGAGAGCAGAAAGCTTATATATTACTTTACTCTTAAAATCAATACAGGTGTATAATTGCTTGGAA
>DWMZ01005962.1:0-10606 GCA_018249855.1 Eueides tales michaeli | reverse complement strand
TTCCTAAGATTTTCCGTATTAAGCCAAATGTACTGAACCCTTCTGTGCCTGCTCTACGTAGTCTAACGCTGTGTCGTTGGAACAAAGTTTTTTTTTTATATATATTTATATTTATATGTATTTATAATTTCGTGGCGAAGCGGTACCAGGGTGTGACTGTAACCGACAGGTTGTGGGTTCGATCCCCTCTCGAGGAAATGGAATATTTCATATTTTCAATTTAAATATTTAATGTTTTCATTTCTTCGCTCTGGTGACGAGGCAAAATGCGGCGTTGAGTTCCGCAATGCCGAATGCCGAAACTGAGGAACAGAGTGTCTTAACACTAGGTTCCCGAGTTCCCTCTGCCTACCCTGCCATGTGCGGTATACAGCGTGTTGCTGAAAACAAAGTATGATATATATTTATGTATTATATATACATTTATAATAGAATTTATTTACTTTAATCGTTTTATTTCGTGTTCGGTTTAATCTCCAGGAAGTTGTATCGGTTTTTGTGTTCACTTTCTTTGCCCGGTAGAGGGCGATCTTGGGGCGTTATATACTTTTTACTCCGAAATACTCGCGGTAGATGAAATACATACATTTTAAATTACATACGATAATTTCTCGAGTAAAATCAAATAAAAGCTTTTAAGTATCGATTAATTAACAGTATAGATAACCGTATGAAAATAACCAATAAACTTACTTACTAAATTAAATGTAAAAGC
Source organism: Eueides tales michaeli (assembly GCA_018249855.1). NCBI lineage: Eukaryota > Metazoa > Arthropoda > Insecta > Lepidoptera > Nymphalidae > Eueides > Eueides tales. The sequence continues at coordinate 9,891 of DWMZ01005962.1, read as the reverse complement.
AGCAGGCGAAGCTGTGTGAAGGACCATAGTTATGAATAAAAGAAGGTTTCTAATAAATTACTGTATATGTATCGTTCAAAACGTACTACTTTTGTATATGTATCGTTTTTTTGTTAAATTATTAACCTAATTTCTTTTTTTTTCAGCTTCACGCTGTATCGCGCAAGACAGGGTAGGCAGAGGGAACCCGGGAACCTAGTGTTAACACACTCCGTTCCACTTCCGTTCCCCACTGTACGCCCAATTTGAGGCATTGCGTGTTGAGTGGCGGAACTCAACGCCGCGCTTTGCCTTATTACCAGAGCGAAGAAATGAAAATATCAAATATTTCATTTCCTCGACTGGGGATCGAACCCAGAACCTGTCGGTTACAGTCACACGCTTGTGCCGCTGCGCCACGATAGGCCTCGGAAATTAATATGAAGAATTTTGGTTATGTTTCATATGTGAAAAAAATGTATTTAAAGATTTTGAATCTATACTCTTATCAGTTATAATTACTTTTATTTATATGTATATTGTATACATAGCGTCCGGCTTAGTGTGTAAACCTGCTAAATCCATTCTGTGCCGTTACGTACTCGTATATTTTTATACTGTACCAAAGTGTCAAAAATGCAAAATTGTCCTTTATTTTTAACCGACTTTAAAAAATAGGAGGTTATCAATTCGGTTATTATATTTTTTATAAAATTAAAATTTCATATATGATCTTAAAAATTGTAAAAAATTGACGATTGATAATTTTTTTTAATTCTTTTCCTAAAAAATAGTTTAATGGACCCTTCGCAGGTGCTAATTCTAAGCCGACGATTTATATCATTATGACATTTATATTATTTATATGTATTTATTTTAATATAAACTTTGTTCTAAACTGCACAAAAGCGCACCGTTATAGTCCAAGAGCCACGCCTCGGCCTATAACGGCGTTAGGATATACTTCGTACTTATATAATGCGAACATTTTCAAAATGCATTTAGTTATTAGATTGTTCGAGCACTGTCCTTTAATTACAAAGACACCTTTATTTGGTCGGTTTATATTAATTTGTAAGTACGTATTGTCAATTTGCACACGCTATTTTATATTGCTTTCACGCGATTTTTTTTTGTTGAAATTTTATGAATATTTTAATTTTGATTGTTTCTAACATTGATTGATTGATTTATTGATAGTTTTTTTTTTTTTTTACTTTAAATATGTTTTTTTTTGTGTATATTCTTTTGTACAGGCCAAAGAGCTTAAAGTGTAAATATGCAGCTGCCCTAGCTGTAATAGATCTTCGTTAATGTAATTATTAAGGAATTTGTTGATGTTCTTCATCTTGTGGAAATAAAGTGGAAATTGAAATTTATTTTTTCGTTTTTTTTTCTTTCGTTTTGTCCTCCTTGTATCTAAAATGTGTTACTTAGCAGGGTGGGTAGAGGGAACCTGGGAACTAATGTTAAGATATTAATGTACTTTTTCCCCGAAATTCTTGAGACATTTCTTGTTGAGTTGAGAATGGACTCGATACTTGAGTGACGAAGTTAAATATAAATATTTCTTATCTCCAAAAGAATCCAACCCGCGACCGTTGTCTTTGCTTATATATCTCTATGTTTTATAATGAGAGTAAATGATTGATAGATTTTAAATTAATTTTAAAGAAATATAGCGTGAACTTAAAAAAATTAAAATGAGTACTTTATCCAGTATACCTAGTGTTCTGCACTTTCTGTTCAATTGCCAAGCGGGTTGCGGAATTAAACGCCGTACTTTGCGTCGTACCAGAGCGAAGAAATGAAAGTATAAAATATTTTTTTCATATGGGAATTGAACTTGCAACCGTCGCACATACACTTGCACATATGAACTCTAGAGCACCCGGAAAAAAATTCCCGGCCCTAAAAAAAACTTCGTTAATCCACAAAAACCACAAGCAACTGACTTAAGAGTTAAAATGAGCCGTCCCTCCAATTAATTATTCAGGAGTGACAATTCCAAAATTTGGATCTCATTATTGACTGCAACTTATCATGGAGACCTCATATCAATGCAATTGGCAAGCGCATGCCCTTATCATTCTCTTAGGCGTCTCTAATACTTCCTTCTTCATAAAACCAAAATTATGCTAGCACAATGTCTACTTCTCCCAATTATCTAGATGTGGCCGAGGAGCTACTTACAAAGTTAGAGCGACTTCAAAATCTAGCATACGTTTTGTTTATGGCTTGCGTAATTATGATCGTGTTTCCCAATTTTGAGCGCAACTTAACTGGCTCCCAAATCGTCTTCGCCGTGATATGCACATCCTAACATTCCTTTTTAAACTTCTCAACTACCAAAACTTTCCCACTTTTCTGCGTTCCCTCTTTACCGTGCTCCCTATTAGGTGCCTCTCGCTCATGGCGGTCGTTTGCCTTTTCCGTGTATGCTGCATCGCATTGGAATCAACTGCTAATTTCAATCCAGTAAAGTCGCTCATTAATATCTTTTAAATCCCACTTGAAAAAGCATTTAGTTAAAAGTGAAAATGACTAAATTATTACAATCTTTTTCAGTTTTCCTTTACCCTTATTGTATTTTTTTATTATTTTTTCTTGTATATCTTGTATTTATGATTGTATCAAACCAAAAGTTAATTTGTGTATTTGTACCTAAAGTTAATTTATGTATTCAATTATAATTTAAAACTCTATAGGACAAAACAAACAAAAAACTTACGCGCTTACCACATGACAAGCAAACCCTCTACTCTACATGAAATGTGGTGAAATAAAACAATTTTATTGCTAAATTCAACAATTTAAAGATTAATACGATTCTTTAAAGATTAACATTTAAAGGAATATAAGAACACATACCTATAAGGCCGGCAACGCACCTGTAGCTCCCCTGGTGTTACACGGGGCCGTGGGCGACGGTGATCACTCACCATCAGGTGACTCGTACGCTCGTTTGCCTTGTCTTTTCCATAAAAAAAATACCCACAGACATATGAACACAAATGTGATCTCACATCCATTACATGTTTCGTTATTTTCATTAAGTGCTAGAAATGCTATATATTTATTAAAAATTTGCAATAAAGATATAATTAAATTAATCTTTGATTTCTACCGCGTGTATGAAGCACATTGCGAGGGAAGCAGAAAGTATCTGAGAACCTAGTGTTAAGACTCTCCGTTTCGATTAGGACACTTTCATTCACCACTTTTTACCGAATTCTGGCAGTTCCCGTCGAGTGGCGGATCTCAACGCCGCGCTTCGCATCCTCACAACCTGTCATATTTAATATCGCGCGCTTGTGCCGTGTGTCAGGTCTCTATTAAAATCAATATAATTAATGTTTATTGAGTGTTTATTGTTGTGTAATTTCGCTTTTCTTTTTCAATTATGTCAGATTGCATCAGTAACCTATGAATCGTCAATTTTAGAGTAAAGGTTGCAAAATAACAAAAAAGTAGTTTACGTATGTATCAAGTAAATTATTTTGATCATATATAAATTATTTTTATTTATCAGTCTCTTAAAAATTAAATTAGTCGTGCCTACTAACGTCAGCCATATTATGAAATTGTGGCCAATTTCAATAATGACAAAATTATAATCGTGTGACGATTTCAAAACAATTGAAAAAATATTTTTCTCATTTTCACTATTTATTTAAATAAATTGTTGAATTTTAATAGCTGTATCAGTTAGTCCTGAAGTTAATTAAACACGCATGGCTCCGTGACGGTCTAAAGTGACAGAAAATGTGATTTTCAAGATGGCATTGGATAGTGAGTAATATATTCTTTTACTTTGTTTTAAGATTTCTTCCATATTTAGACAAAGAAATTCCAAAACATTGTTGTCAGATTTCCATTTCAAAATCATTACTTAGAGAATCAAGTCGTTAATAAAAATAAAAATAAAAAAACAAAAAACACAAACATTTTCCTTTCAAATATATTTTTATCTTTCCTAAGCTTCATTTTCGTTAACGAGACCAACATAATCGATCTTCTGTCCGGATATTTTTTAAGAGCCTCTACAAATAAAGGCCGCCCACGCACACAATATCCTCTGGAACTGCGTAAATATATAAATAAGAAAGAATTAATCACTTATATATATTATATAGACATAGGCAGAGGAAACTATAATATTAAATATTGAATTTCCTCAAGTGGGGATCGAACCCACGTCCTGTCCCTTTACAGTCAGCCACCACAGGCCGCACAAAAACATATAGTTCAACTAATTTTTCTTTTGACTTATAGTAAATTACTTGAGTAAATTAACTTATTTATAGTTGTTGTAACGTCTATCTATGGTAATAGACCGATCTGTTATGACGTGAATGACGAGGGTAGGTTATATATAATGTTCTAGAAGATGGTTGAGGTATGAATTATTATAATTATATATAAATTATTATATAACATATGTGGTAGTGGCATAGTGTCTGTGTTTATTGTGAGGAGTGGGTTCGATTTCCACTCGAAGTAATGAAATATTTAATATAGACGAGAGTTATTTATATATAAAATTTGAATTATTATCTAGACTTATAATAAAATAACTTATAAAGTTAATAAAAAATATGTAGGGGATGTTTATTAAAGTAATAGATCCCAGAATAGTGATTTTTAAATTGTTTATCTGTTTGTATGTGCATTTCTACTCTACGCGCTAATTTCAGAAATGGCTAAGCACATTTAAATGCAATTTCGACTGTTATATACAATAATGTTATATGCAATTTTGGCAGCTTTCCTTCGATGTTTACTTTTTGTTTTACTAAATTCGCTTAAGAAATAAAAAAGTTGCGTCAATTAAAAAATATTTAGTCCCACAAAATTGCTGCAAAATTTTTATTCATACTGAACTTCACGCTATATCCCGCACATGTCCCTTGCATTAGTTTAGTATGAATAAAAGTTAGGCGGAGGGAACTTGGTAACTTAGTGCTAAGACACTCCATTCCGTTCCCCCATTTTCCACCGAATTTGAGACATCGTGTGTTGAGTGGCGGAACTCAACGCCGCGCATTGTCTTGTTACTAGAGCTATTAAATATTTAATTTCCTCCAGTGGGGATCGAACACACAACTTGGGCGTTCACACGGAGTGACACTGCGCCACGACAAACCTCAATTTTTATTAATTTAGCTGAAATTTAAGTTTTTAATGTATAGGTAATTTCTTAAAAATGATAATGTTATCAGAACAACAACAAAGTAATTGAGATTAGTAAATAAAATAGTACAATTTAAGCGGTCGAAGCCACGGGTGGGTACCTAGTTATGAAATATATGTAAATGATTATATAGCTTACACATACATTACGAAATTGTGGAGAAGTCGCACCGTACCTAACTGTAAACGCGACAGACAATGAATTATTTCCGACTCCATGAAATGAAATATATAATATTTTAATATTTTTGCTCCGGTAAAAGCAAAGGCAGAGAGAAGCGAGTTCAATCACTCATCATGCCTTCAGAAATGGAGGAACGTAAGTGTAGGGTCTTCATTGGGTTCCCAGGTTCCCTCCACTTATCCAGCTACATACTGGATACAGCGTAAAGCTAATTTATAGCAATATAAATGTATTTTCTAAATTGTAATTATTAACTTAAAGCTTCAACTTCAACTGGATTGCACTGAACAAAGAACAAAGTAGTAATTGGCCAAAGTTAGAGCTTTTGTTTCTACAAACTATTACTTAGTAGCGGGGTATTAGAAATATATACGTATGTATACTATATTGAAGCCAATATAGCTCAGTGGCAATAAAATACATACGGAAAGGTTGTATACGTTATTGGCCATCTTTTTTTCAGCTACACGCTGTATCCCGCATATGGCAAGGTGAAGATAAATGGAACTTAGGAAGATAGTGCTAAAACACTCCGTTCCATTCCCGACTTTCCTCGTAAATTTGGAGTATTGCGTTTTGAATGACGGAACCAAACGCTTTACTTTACTTTGTTATCAGAGTGAAGAAATGAAAATAAGAAATATTTCATTATCTAAAGTGGAGATCGAACCCACAGCCTTGTGCCTCTGAGCTAGGACAGGCCTTATTATATACTATATAATAGTGACATATCACTATGTCATAACATGTCATAACATGTCTAATATTTTTGGACAAAAATGAATCCTAGATGTGACATAGGTGACATTTTAAGTGCGCAGGTTGGTTATAGCAGTGTTAACGTATTGCAATAAATATTGCCTAATGTAATATTGCTTCTTGATTAAAGAAAGAGCTAACTTACAAGGATTTGTTCTATTTGATCCAGTAGTTCCTAAGATTAGCGCGTTCAACCAAACAAACTCATCAGCTTTGAATATTTTCATACTAGTTTATATCAAAATTACACTATTTCTTCTCTTATGATCAAATGAAAACATGTATTACTCTAGTAATACGTTGAAATGGAATAGAAATTCAATATCACAGTGTGATTCAATTATAACAACTTTGTAAAGGGTAGTTAGTTCGTACTCTGAACTGCTTGTCTCTATGGACGTGTAGTGCAATTACGTATAGGTATTTGTAGTCTGCTTTGTACATTTTATCTTGTTTATTAAGAAGTCTGGTTTAAGATTTTTTTTTCTTCACGTTCTATTCCACGTAATAAAGAAGTCTGAGCTAGCGCAGTGTTTAGGTACACTGCTACCCCGTTTCTGTTTAATTTTTGAAACACGATACCCTCTTTGTCTCGTCACTAGAGTAAGATAATGAAAATAATTCGTTTACCTCAGTCGGTATCGAATGCACAACTATTGCGTTTATAAGCACGCTGAGCACGCTGAGCCGTTGCGCATCAACGTCAAAGTTCGAAATTTTTGTAGTATAAGAAAATATACAGTTTTTTAGGGTATGAGTTTTTAAATCCTCTTTCACTTCAATTAATGTTCGAATATTGCCAAAGAGTCGTTAATGAAATATAATATCATTTTAATAACTCAGAAAATAACAATTGTCAAATTTAAACATACACTGTTTTTTCATCTATAGTCCGCGCACGATAGCGTAAGAGGAGGGTACTTAGGAACTTGGTGTTAAGACACTCCGTTCTCCACTTTTCCTCGAACCTGAGACGTTGCATATTGAGTAGCGGAACTCATCGCCGCGCTTTCCCTCGTTACCAGAATGAGTGAGAGACAATCGAACCAACAACCTGTCGCGTTTATATCCACACACACCCCTGCGCTATGACAGGCCTCAATTCTATAATATGATTGATATTTAGAAAAATCAATACTTACTAAAAAATTTGACGTTCATAATAAACGGCCTGAATAGCTCTTTGTTAGGACTGGTCGTGGCATTCTATTTGTTATAAGGAATTACTTATAGAAAATAGTGCTTACACGTACTCCACAGCTTCTATTGAGGTGGTATAGACAAGTTATAAAATAAGTAATAGCGTGTTTTTAAGTGCGATTATTTTGGGTTCAATTACCATTCAGGACAATTCACTATATTCTATGACTTGCTTTGGCAATAGAAAACGCGGTGTTTAATCTATCAACACGTAGTGTCTCAAGTTTCAGCGTGTCTTTCTGTCTATAAACGGAGGAAAATGAGTGAAGAAAGTAATCACTATTATAATGTAATTGCTATCACAATTTTTTGTTTTGCATTTTTTTAACGTATTAACGTATTAATATAAATTATGAGGTCTCTCGTAGCGCGTGTCGAGGGTTCAATCACCACTTGAAGAAATTAAATATTTCTTATTTTAATTTCTTTGCTCTGTAAATAAGACAAAGCGTGGCGTTAAGTTCAGCCACTCAACAAGTAATACATTAAATTCTAATTGCGGAAAGTGGAAGAGGGTACATAGTGTCTTTACATTAAGCTCCTAAGCTCCCTATGTCTACACTACCATGTGCGGGGTACAGCGTAAAGCTAAAAATAAAAATGAGACAAAATCTATATATTTAAAACTCTGTACTCTTCTCATTACTTATGATCATATTATATATGTATTATATATGTAATAACATACAACAAAGGGGAACATTAAGTTCCCTTTGTTCACCTCGCTAGCAATATACGGGGATACCCCGTGAACCTAAAAATAATATAAAAAATTAGAAACAAATATCAAAAAAAAGTATTTATTGTATTTAAATAACGTATAAAATACAAAGAGCTGTGTCAAGAAACCTAATTGTCTGCCCTTTTCAGTCCTCGTAATTCATCGTTTTATATTTTGTCATCATTGTCATAATAATGGAGCTTATTATCATAACTCCTATTTCCCATTACGTCAAATAGGGTTGTACATAAATGATAAAATAAAATGTGGGTAAAAATTGAGGACGTTGTTAAGTAGTGTGAGATTGTGTGACTGTAAATGAGACGGTTATAGGTTCGATTCCCATTCGGAGAATTGAATATATTTATCTTCTTTTAGCTACACGCTGTATCCTTCACATGGCAAGATAGACGAATGAACTTAGGAACTTAGCGTTAAGACACTCCGTTCCGTTCTCCACTTACCGCCGAAATTGAGGTATTGCGTATTGAGTGGCGGCACTCAACCTCAAATGAACATATTAAATATTTCATTTGAAAATATCAGATATTTCATTTCCTCGAGTCGCGGTTACAGCCAGCTAAAAAGTTTAAGTAATTGTGAATGTCGAACATCAGTAGGAAGTTAATTTTAGATAATAGTAGCGTTCATTGTAAAAGAGTGAGAAAATAGAAGTAGGTATGACAAGTTAACTTAACTTTGAGCAAGGAATGCTTCGGTATAGGTATAGATGTTCGATTAAATAAAAATATATTTTTTTAAATTTTGTCAGCCCTATAAAGTGGATAGCAAATCGCGAAGTAGCTGCAATAAATTCTAAACAAAACCGACCTATTCAGTTATTTTCATGTTTTGATATTTTCATGTTACGTGTATTCTCATTTGTTTATTATTTAACGACGATATAGTTTGTTATTTTTGTTTTTGTATTTTGTTGAATCTGTTTTGTTTGAACTATATTTTTTATATAATGATTAATTAAAGTATTATAGTATACGTATTGTAGTACAACATAACATTATTACAATACATATATATCTCAATTTAACGCTGTATTCCGAACATGGCAGGATAGACAGAAGAACGTGGGAACCTAGTGTTAAGATACTCCGTTCCACTTCGATTTCCCACTTTCCGCCGAATTTGAAGCATTGCGTGTTAAGTGATGAAATTCAATTTCGCGCTTTGCCTTGTAACCAGAGCGACGAAATGAAAACTTTAAATATTTAATTTGAAAATATTAAATTTTTCATTTCCTCGAGTCAAATCGAGTCGAGATCAAACCTACGTAATGAATGGATGTGTCTTAACACATCTAGCGCTTCTGCCTATCTTTTTGGACCATTTTTTTCAGTATCACGCTGTAACCTGCACATAACGGGAACTTGGCCTAGTATTAAGAAATCCTTTTTTTTTTTGCGTGTTGAGTTGTGGAGCTCAACATCGCGATTATTTCATTGCCAGAGTGAGTTGAATATTTCATTTGTTCGAATGGATATCAAATCAACATTATGCGAACGTTTACGTTCGCACGCTTGTTCTTTCAAGTCAAAGTAAAATGTGTAATTTCTTATAAAAAATCTGGAGAGTGATATATTTTCATATCGTCTTCCTGCTAAAAAGACAAAGTACGGCGTTGAGATCCGCCACGGTTCTCAAGAGTTAAAACTTAGTGGTTTAGAATTAGATGATTTCCTTTGCTTTTTTTGGCGACATGCCCTAGTAAAATAAGAATATATATACATATATATATATATATATATATATATATATATATATATATATATATATATATATATATATATATATATATATATATATATATATATATATATATATATATATATATATATAT
>DWMZ01005961.1:0-10606 GCA_018249855.1 Eueides tales michaeli | reverse complement strand
TATGCTTGTCTGATATTATGTGGATATTATTAAAACTTTATATTACAAGATTTTTTGCTTGAATTCAGGTAATGGTGAGAAAATAACGAATTTGGTAGATATAATACAAAAGGTTTCAACTCGGCTCCATTTTTTTTTTTTACAAGTTATGTAATGTACTAACCTAACATTAAAGAAAACAGTTACGTGCAAGCTGGACGCGCCCAGCGACGGTTCCGTATTAATAAATAAGGGAAAATTTAGAACGATAATAACGTAATATGATATAAAATATTTAACATTTAATTTTAAAGCTGAAGGGTATATTCCAAGTATCACAGTAATATAATTACTTTATGTAAGTTGATATTTAAATTATATTTGAAAATAAACAAAGCAACGAAAAACAAAACGAAAAAGTAATATAATTAGTAAAATATATTTATTAGAAATATTTCAACATAAATCTTTTATATACAAGCCTATTTTTATGATCATTACGTTAATACTTTTGTACGTAATTTGACCTTTCGAAGAAAGGATAATTACCTATTTTGACGGATAGTTTCCAAAAATTAAGATGTTTTGGAGGACACTTTCCTATTAAAGAAAAAACATTTCTCATATTTTTCATATAAAAAGAAATTTCCATCAATTTAATCAACTTTCATTATTTACTGTTATCATTAATTGAATCCAATCCGATTTCGATACAGTAAAATTGTTATTCTCAAGAAAACTACGCGACAATCACGACTTGCATTATTTATAACTGGTTTTTAAATAAGCATTGCCGAGTTTTAATATATTGTCAACGTCTCTAATAAATATTTCATTCATTTTTTTTTAATAATATTCTTACAATTAGAGTTAGAACTATAATTTCGTATATAAGTATATCTGTAACTAAGTAAGTTATAAACAAAATGTATCATAAAAACAGTATTTACTGTTTTTATGATACATTTTGCATTACGTCGTATGATATTTTTTAATACAAAAAAGGCAAAAATATTTTTTAATTTGCCAATTAAACCTATTATACCCTATTCAGGAAGACGTAACACAAAATATAAACAAACCAGCAAAAGGTTACATTTTAATATTATTAATTTATAAAACACAGATAATGCAACTTTATTTTAATATTATTAATTTGTAAAACACAGATAATGAACTTTTTACATTAAAATTTGACGTTTTACCTTGTCGATACGAAAAAACTGTCTCCAGATATTCTCACTTAATACTTGTTATTCCGTTGTTTATTTTTAACTGTTTCTTTTTAAGATTTTTGGCTTATTAAAGTTATTTTTAGTTTGTTTTGTTCTTTTTATATCGAAGTTTTCGTGCTAAAAACATGACTGAACTATAACCGAACAACGTTTGCACTTTTCTACGCCAAAGTTGAGGCAATTCAAACAAAGAAAATAATATTAAAGACAAAATGGCTTTTCTTAACGTGTTCAAATACGTAAAAGAAACGTAGTCCTTTGGGTTCAAATTGGTATAATTTTGATATTATGAATAAAGGTTTAAGACGCTTTATTTTATTTGTTTACATTTTGTCTCAAGCCCAAATAAATAGATTATATACCTCCACTTACATACGTTATTGCAAAACGATCAAGTATTTTTTGTATACTTATTGTGCAAAATTGATTTAAGTACAATATGCTGTGCATAAAAAATATTTTATAATAATACATTACACACAGACAAAATGAATGAGCTCATACATGAGCTCATTCATTTTGTCTGTGTGTAATGTATTCCTAAAGCTAATTTTAAACTATATTATAATAATAACTACAGTTATTATTATAATATAGTTTAAAATTAGCTTTAGGAATTTAATTTAGAAAAACTGTAAACAACAACTTTACGTTTGAACAATAAATAGAGTAAATTTTGTATGGTCGTTTATTTTGTACAATAAACGTGCTTAAAAGTTGAAGGCAACAATGGTTTTTGTAAGCAGAGTGCGGTTAGTGAAATATTTAAGAGGGTTGCTTTATTTTGGCGTTTTAACAATTCATAACATTCTTGACGCCAGTGAAATTATACGAACACCTCATTTATGTGTTTTTTTTATTATGTAGGCTTAGTTTTGATTCTGAATGAAATTTAATACGAAATATTGCTACATTTTTTTTGCTTCGTGCTATATCCCACACTACACAGTGTAGACACAGAGAATTTGGAAACCTAGTTTTAAGACACTCCGTTCCCAACTTTCCTCCGAATTTGAGCAATTATTTGTTAAGTGGCGGAAGTCGTGCTAAGTGGCAGAAACGACAGATATTATATTATTTACATTCTAACTTAGCCAATACTGTGGCTAAGTTAGAATGTAAATGATATAATATCTGTCGTTGTCGCCAATAAAGACTCCTAAGTGTGGAATAACGCTTTAAAAATAGTAAAAATATAAAGACCTCTGTTTCTATTGAACAGAGTAATTTGACATATTTGGAATCCGTTCCAATTAATTTAAATTAAATAATAAGACAAAAGAGGCCATCTCTGTTAATATGTTAATTAATAATAAAATTCAATAATTAATAATAAAAAGCAATGTAAAAATAAATACATTATATCAAAACAATGATACAAATTTGGTGTATAAAAATATACAAGGAATATTTAATAAGGAATTAGAAATTGAATTGTTCTTAAATTGTAATAACATTCATATACTTTGTATTACAGAGTGTCTCACTGGCTTCGAAATTCTGAGGCAATATTTAATTTCAATAACCACCAAGTAGCTAGTATGTTCAGCAGAAATAAACCAATTCGCGGTGGCTGTTTAATGATATTGAGAAATTCTTACAAATTGAAAGATCGTAAAGACATTGTGAGCTTCTCCGTTGAGCAAACTATTGAAATGGCCTGTGCAGAACTTGAGCATTTCATTGTTGCAAATGTGTAAAGACCTCCCACTGGGTTATATTATGAACACTTTGAAAATATTTTAGAACAGGCACTTGCAAAACTATCTAAAAAAATATAGTTATATGTGGAGATTTCAATATTAATTTACTAGATAATAACACCACTTGTACTAGATTCAGGATTCACTTGTACTGGCTTCTTTTAACTTTGGTAAAAAGAAAATTCATGAACTACATACTCGTAAAATGTAATGTATTCCGATGACAATTGGTGATATAAAAAAATTTAGAAATAAAACAATAGCAAAACTTCAACATTTAGAATATAATAAAGATCTTAACTGATTATATGGGAAATAGTCAATCATTCATTAATTATGTCAAGAACTATTTATTCTAAATTATTTAAAAAAGTATGTTCCACGGTAAAATCTTTACATATTAGAAACAAAATTAATTAATAATTCTTCTGATAAATAAAAATGACATGGAACATAATAAATTGTGAAACTGGAAAAGGTAAGAATAATAATATTTTTAACCCGGGAACCTAGTGTCAAGATACTCCGTTCCACTCCTGTTCTCCACTTTCCGCCGATTTTGAGGCATTGCATGTTGATTGGCGGAACTCAACGCCGCGCTTTGCCTTATTACCAGAGCGAGGAAATGAAAACATTAAATGCTTAAATTGAAAACAATAAATATTTAATTTCCTCGACTGGGGATCGAACCCAGAACCTGTCGGTTACAGGCAACGCTCGTACCGCTGCGCCGCGACAGGCCTCATATAATTATGATTTTAAATTAAAAGTTGACAATGGCGTCACCAGCTCTAATCAAAAAGTTGCATGTGAATTTGAAAAATTCTTTGCTAATATCCCAGTTTCCACGACCAAAACTCTTATAGCTCCCACTACTGTCGCTGAATTATTATTTAAGAAGAACGTTCACAAATGTAATGTAGATCTATTGTATTAATTTATTTTTACTTTCTCACTCTGAACCAGAAGAAAATTCAACATATTATATGAACAGAAAGAAGAAAATGAGGAACAGTGTCTTAATACCTACTAGATTCCTTTTACCTGCTGTACTGAAAAAGTTTTTAAGTCTGAGATTTAACGGCAAATTTTAAGTTTTGTAGTAGTATTAATACTCAATGTTTTGATTTGCGGCAAAATATTGCTAAATTACTTATCTTAATAGATTGTCCATAGACAAAAGTTATAAGCATAGTAATTAGATAAAAGGACCTTCATGAAGTAATCGTAAATTATTAAGAGTAAAATAGCTTTTTATGGAATTAACACTATAGAAAAGTTCCCCTTCATCTGAGAATGCATTTTCCAAATTAAAATCTTCCGTCGCTAACAGGGCTGTTTACACTTCTATTAACAAAAACAACCTTTACCATGGAAGCCTAATTATATCATCATTATTCTTTACTTATAGTATTCCACAGCGATAATAAAAATTATCCTACAATTTTAAGTAATTGAAGCTTAAAATAAACATTATTTACTAATTAATTTCTTATATAAAAATATAAAATTTTACTTTATAAAAATATATTTCATCGTCACGAATTTTTCAATATACGATATTTTCTTATGATTTTTTAAAGTAAATTACGCCCGTGGCAGTAGCGGCGGCGATTTATTTTAGTTTATTATTCGATGAATCGATTCGATAGAGGTCCCTAATATGTTTTTATATATTATTATATAAAACCTTTCTCTCTGTTATCTGTTACCGAATGACTGACAAACAACGCTTAGAAGCTTAGACCAGAACATAACTTAGATTGAAAAAAAAATACTATGAAATAATTAAGTACAGCGAACCAAACTTATTTTAGTTTGAGTGTAAACACAATGGCACTTAGAATACAACGGGCACATTTCTGCATGGATCCGAATTAAAAATCATGTCCTATATATCTGGCATGTAGACAACGGATTGAAAAAAAGTAAAAGCATTAAGAAAAATATTTTTTCAAATAAACTCGTTTTAATCGTAATCTTTAGTTTTTTTTTATCCATGTTTTCTATATAAAAAAACTCTGTGTTCAATATGCTTTGTACAAAGTCACAGCTCAATCAGTCGAGTGAACATGCATAATGCATGGTGTACGTTGGAACTTCATTTAATTACACACAGCTAGGGCGAAAAATCCCTTACTATAGTCTCACATATAAATAGCTAAAGTGAATGATGTCAGTAAAATAATAAACAGTAAGCTATATATCTAATTAAAGGATTAGGATTAAAGAATGAAAAGGAATAAATTCTTTTGTCTAATCGTCATTATTTAAGCTGATGTGCTGCAATTTTGCATCAATGTAGCAATGTAATGCAGTGGATATCAAATGATAATTTAAAAATATACGATTTCTAAAAGTCCTTTGTAAGTTTAGAATATCTTTAATTCTACATATTTCACATTCAAAAAGCTCTGTAGTAGATGATGGACAGTTCATGAGACAGCACTTGTCCGTGACTCGGCAGTTCAGTAATCGAGCCAGTCGTGATTAAGCACATTGACATACAAAGCTAAGTGGTTCGAAGCTTCTGCCAAGAATACTTTATGCCTGTCTGCACTAGTTTCTATCAATACACTGTAAGGTTATAGAACTTTTTGTAAGTTTTTTAACGTGTCGATTACAAACACATCACACGTCCTTCCTTATTTTATACAAAAAATAACCACAATTCAGCGATAATAATACAATTTCATTCATAAAAGTATGAAAATTTTCATCTGTCTTGTCATGGCGTTATTTTTTTCTCTTTTTCCAGCTAGACGAACCTAATGTTAAGACACTTCGTTCCCTTCCCCACTTTTCGCTGAATATGGCGTCTTCCGTATAAAGTGGTGGAACTCAACTCTTACCGCGCTTAGCATACTTTGTAATCTACAGTGTTGCCAGTTCTATTTAACGTTTATTTATTTAGGATTTGAACACACAACCGTCACAAGTATCAGTCAACTATTTCAATAATTTAATATATATATTTAAATAGGTTTATTTTTTTAAAACTAACATTTTTATTACTTTGTAAACATTCAGAAAACAACCTTCAGGTGTCATCGTTAATTAACTTACTTTCAGTAGCATTCTAGTGAACACATTTCCCTCGTCAATGGCACTTTTAACCTCTACCGCTGACTTCACAATCCATTACCGTTATTGGAATTTTCAGTTCATTTATTAGCAAAAAAGGGGATAAAATAGAAAAATACTTTTTTTAGCTTAACTGTTTGTTTTTCTTGTGTTTTATATTAAGAGTGAATTAAGTTATAATGGCCTTTTGTACGCAGTGGGTTTTAGATGTCTGCATGTATATATGTTATGGTTGTATATTCGATTTTTACGTGAAAGAAATTAAATATAATCACTATATTAATTTTGATGCCTTTTGTGGTGCGGAGGCACAAGGAGAGACTGTAAACGCGACAGATTGTGGGTTCAGTACCCACTCAAATTTAATATTTAATGTTTTAATTTCTGATAACAAGGCAAAGCCCGATGTTAAGTTCCGCAACTTAAAAAGCAATGCTTCATTTTTTTTTCTTTTAGCTTCGCGCTGTATCCCGCACGAGGCAGGGTAGGCAGAGGGAACCCGGGAACCCAGTGTTAAGACACTCCGTTCCACTTCCGTTCCCCACTTTCCACCGAATTTGAGGCATTGTGTGTTGAGTGGCGGAATTCAATGCCGCGCTTTGCCTTATTACCAGAGCGAAGAAATGAAAAATTAAATATTTAAATTGAAAATATATTATAATGAAATATATAAAATATATATTTCATTTCCTCGAGTGGGGATCGAACCCAGAACCTATCGGTTACAGTCACACGCTTGTGCCGCTGCGCTACGACAGGCCTCAATGCTTCAAATTCGAAAAATGCGATGCGAAAAATAGAGAACGGAACGGAGTGTTTTAACTCTAGGTTCCCAAGTACCCTCTTTCGACCCTTTCCCAGAACAGTCGGACAAATTTCAGGAATCAAACTGAATTCCGTCGCGCGACAGGGTAATTCTGCCTAAGAGAAATATGTAAGGGAGAACAACTAGTTATCGCTTGCAACTTTGTTTAATAGAAACTATAAGACTTTATACATCTTAAATTTCTTACCACTTTTACCTTTTCCTTAAGAATTTTACCAAATATAAAATATCGCTTCCTACCTTATAAATAAAATTCAAATATTTTGTTTAAAATGAAAAGTTACATGCTTCATTTTTTGAACGTCAAATACCTACATGCTTAATATAAATTTTCATTATTTGATCCAAATCAGTTATGTCAGTCACTCAGAAACATTAAGGTAGCCGTTTTATCGGAGACTATACGGTTCAGTCAATATGATTTTATTAATAAAGGGAAAACTTTGGGAAAAAGTAACTTACATAATTTAAGCGTCAACATAAATGTACATATATAGTTTAACGTTCGTACTATTTTTAAACTGTTATTCCACTTAGGAAAGAAAAATACTAAATTTTAAAAACGTATAAAAATTTGAACGAAGCAGGTTTTGGACCCGCGCCTCTTGGAAACCGTCCAAGCGCTTGTTTGGATTATTTTTCTTTCCTAAGTGTGGAATAACACTTTAAAAATAGTAAAAATATTAAATAATTAGCATTCTCTCTTGCCAAAGGATAATTCTAACGAATTGTCTTTGGGTAGCGGAAATTTGTAAAAATCTCCCTACAGAGATGCTAACAACATAAATAAGTTGTAACAAGGGTATAAAAATTTCGACGGAAATCGGTGAGAACGAATGGCTTAGTGGCGCATAGAGGGCTTAGTGGAGCATAGAGCGCTTGGACGGTTTCCAAGAGGCACGGGTTCAAATCCTGCTTCATTCAAATTTTTATACGTTTTTAAATTTAGTATATAGTTTAACGCTTTACTGATTCTTCTACGCCAGACTATACAATTATCTTATGATTCTTTTATTGCTACCAGTGACACGGTTGGCAAAGAAAACATTGTGTGTTGAGTGGTGGAACTGAACGTCGTGCTTTGCCTTATTACAGAGTAAAGAAATAAAAATATTAAATATTTTTATTTCTTCTTCCCGCGAATCGAACCGACAACTTGTCACGTTGTCAGTCGCACGCTAGTATTAGTAGTAAGTAGCCTCTGCGCCACGACAGGCCTTTAATTTTTAAAAGGATTAATATTTTTGTTAAAAATTATAAGAACTGAGGAGATATGAAAATAGGGTAAATAACATAAATATAACATTTTTTTTGTAGGCAGTGTTTGTCATTACGAGTAAAAACATTGCTTACAAAAAACCATGTTTAAACTGTTATAAATATAGAATCAAAAGAAATAAAGGCAAAGGATAAATCTAACGAAACCGACTCTAAAATATTATCTATACAATATAACCATGGAAGGTAAATTTATATGGAATTGGAGCTGCAACTTGACATCAAATTTACTGTGAGAAAACCCTTCTAGCCTTTCATTCATTTCAAAAAGCAATATATTTTTTACATGACCATGACTCGCAAATCTTAGTTCAGCGCCGTTATTCGAGAGTGGATGAAATAACCGAAACTTATTGATATTGGACGGAGGAAATTGTTTCCGTGAGCACTTCGGTTATAGTTTAAGCAATTTGACATTTGTATACTTATTTCCTACATATGTTATATAAAAATTCAATAAAATCTTTTCGTACTTGGATGTATGTGTATATTAGATACAATATAAAACAATTTTTGACTCTAATATAGAAACATATACTAAAATTATAGTTATCGCTGACTGTTCGAATCTAAAACAACGAATTTATTTAATTTTTGTTTGTTTGTCTGTTTGTGCACGTTAATCTTAGAAATGGCTAGCCCGTTATAAATATAGTTGTTAATCACTTCATTTTTAAAAAAATATATTAATATAAAATATGTTGCACTATAAAATTGCTACGAAACAAATATTAAATTAGATGAAATTTTAGATTTCAATGTATAGATAGAAGATTTCTCTCTCTTAGCTTCACTCCGTATCCCGCACATGGCAGGGCAGGCAGAGAAAACTTAGGAACCCAGTGTTAAGATAATCCGTTCCCATTAAGACACTCCCGTTCCCAAATTTTTATTATTGAGTGGCGGAACTCAACGATGCTCTTTACCTAGTTACAAAAGTGAACAAATGAAAATGTTTCACTTTCTCGAGTGAGGATTGAACCTATAACCATAAGCAGTTACAGTCGAACGCTTGTTCCCTGAGTAACGAAAGGCCTAAATAGAAGATGTTTTGATAAAAATGGACTAAAAGATAGTGGGTCTAAATAGATCACGTAAGAAATTTAGATGAAAAAATAAATAACAATTGTATACTTGAAGCGGGCCTAGCCGCAAGCGAGTCGCTAGTAATATTATAAATCTACATTTTTTGATTTCTTTTTTGTACTACAAGTTCTCACTTCTTGACAAACTTCATAATTATATATCTACAAGATATAACCAATACAGGCAGTAAATGAAGCTGACAAACTTAAAATGGCGGCTGTTTTGTCCGAAACTTTGTATAAAATGAACTATAAATATAAATTTTACCAATAAATTTTTAATTTTCGAAGTTTTCCCTGTTTTTTTATCGTCAGTTGTTACTTCGTGTCAACTTTAAAACTGTAGGTCTGCAGGATAGATTTTAATTACGCAGGAAATTTGTAAAAAAAATACTTCTACGCGATCTCGAGATGATAATATATGGCCTTGACAGACGGACAGTTTTTTTTTGTTTAATATGATATGTATTTTTTTATTTATTCTACTAATATTATAAATGTTTGAGGTCTGTCGTCGCGACAGAGGCACAAGCGTGTAACTGTAGGGGTGCCTGGTTAGAATCTCCCCTGGAGGAGGAATGTGTACTTATATTTTCAAATATTTAATTCTTTCAGTTCTGCTTTGTAAACAAGGCAAAGCGCGGCGTTGAGATCCGCCATCCAACCGCAATGCGTATTCGGCGGAAAGTGAGGACCGTAATGGAGTATCTATCTAATACTAGGTTCACTAAGTTAAGTTACTGCTGCCTACCCTACCATATAAGAAATACAGCGTGTAGCAAAAAAAATAGCAATATACATTAAAATCTGTTTCCTTTAATACAGAAATATCAAATAAATCCATTCCAGTAACGATTGTTACTTCAAAGAAAAGTAACGAAATATATTAAGATAAAAGGTCCTTCTTATTAGAGCTTGTTTCAGTTATTTGGAAATAAGTGGATGCTGTGCTCGGTCACGGCCGTTATTGATTTGATGTGAAGAAGAAAATTCTGTGTACTTATTATAAAGTAGTGACCCACTCATTTTTTTTGGCTTCACACTGAATCCGGCACGGGTAGGCAAAGGAAACATGGTAAGCTTTTTAACACTCTGTTTCATTGCGCATTTTCTGCGGAATTTGAGGCTTAGTTAGTGGTGGAACTCAATGCCGCGTTTTACCTTTCTTTATTCAAAGCGACAAAATGAAAATATTAAATATTTCACTTCTTTGAGTAGGAATCGAATGCAGCCACGCGCATTACTTCTTAGGCCTACGCTGCCATAGAACATTATAGTATTTATATATGTATATATATATATATATATATATATATATATATATACATATATACATATATATATATATATATATATATATATATATATATATATATATATATATATATATATATATATATATATATATATATATAT